>VANL01000532.1:0-30574 GCA_006352455.1 Brachionus sp. 'Tiscar' | reverse complement strand
GGCAAAAGATCGACTTGAGTGGAAATCAAAAGTAATGACCCTATGCTCCACAAGGAGTGAATAAGGAAAAAAAAAAATTTTTAGTATTTTAGACATTTTAATTTTATTACAACTTTTTAAATATTTTTATTTATTTTCATCAAAAATCTAAAAGGTTTTTTTCAACTATGCATAACTTTTGCTTTAACTTTTAAACATAAAGAAAAAATGGAAATTATTTTTTATTTTATATTTTTAGAAATTATTGCGTAGCTATAATTAAAAATTTTAAGATGCCTATGGACTTTTAAAATTTTGGTCTATTTTCTTACATAAGAAATAATATTTTAAGTAAAAAAATGGCAACTACAGTACGTTTCTGAAATAAGTTAACAGCTTGTTTAAGCACATGCTCAAGAGCGGCGCTAGGTTGCTTAAGCAGCGCTTGAGCACTTGCTCCAGAGCTGCGCTAGAACAAAAAAAAATGTTCAAGAGCATGCGCAAGAGAAAGAATTAATGTTCTAGAACATGCTTTGGAGCTTGCGCAGTGCTCAAAAAACTGTTAACTTATTTGAGAAACGTACTGTAATTATGCTGCACTTTGTTAAAATGTTTTTATAAAAATATATTCTATGTAATTTTTTTTTAAAATATGTGATATTTAAATTAAAAAATTTTAACTTGATTTTTTTCCTTTTTTGAAAAATTTCAATGGTCAAAAGTAAATTATTTATTTATTCAATTAACGCCTTGTAGGCGATGTAAAAAAAAAATAAATAAATAAAATTAATAAATTTAAGCAAAAATAAGAGCAGCATTCGCTAATTTTAAATTTAAATTTAAATGTTAATATTTATAACTTTCCTATAATTTCAATAATTATTATTCTTTTTTTTTCCATTTTTCTAATAAACAATTAGTAATTGTTTATTTGAATTTAGAATCCATAAAATACATGTTAATGGTAAATTTTTCGAAAGGAATAAGATTGTTCAATAAAATAAATTCTTATGTTAAAATTGTCTCAATTCTAATGTTAAAAAAAATAATCTATCATATAATATTCAAATAAAGCTATGGTTTTGTGCTTATATCATCTTTCATTCAGTTTGATAAATTATAACATACAATCAAATTTTTAAATTTTTATTTTTTGTCTTTAAAGAGCTATTAAAAAGAAATCTGAATATGCTAAAACAAGTAATATTAACAAAGACTAATGACATATTTAAGCTGTTTAAAAAAATATCTTTTATCATGCTGAATCCTTCAAATACTAAGAAAATGAATGAAAAAAAATTCAAAGTTTTTATTTATTAATCTATATTGATTTAAATAAAAAATTAATCTTAAAATTTAAAAAAAATATTTATAAATTAAGAAATTTTTTAATCAAAAAAATATTTTGATTATTAAAAATTTGATATAGAAGAATTTATTTTGTTACTTTTTCTAAAAGCTATTTAAATTTTTTTTTTTTATTTTCAATTAATTATTTATTAACTAAAAATTAGGGGAAAAAAATTCATCATATAGTAAGAAATGACTTTTGAGTAAAAATATCAAACTTACCCATAATTTTGTGTCAAAAAAATACGCTTCGTAAAACTTGAGAATATTTTTGTGATTGCACTCGGATAAAATATCTATTTCGATCATATAGTCATCCAGTTCTTCTTCTGTACATTTTTCGACTATTTTGGCCGCAGCCAATACGCCAGTTTGCTTATTTCGAACTTTGTAGACTTTTCCGAACGCCCCGTCGCCGATTTCGTTCGCTATTTCCCAAGTTAAAGTCGGATCCTTGTCAGTGATTATGTTTGCGTGTTTTTTCTTCGACGATTGAGTGTTTTTTGAATTGATAAACGGTGACAAAAAACTCGGCGTGGTGCCGTTTCCATTGGCAAATGGAAATTTTTTTTTTAATTTGTCTAAAAATGCCATTTTTCAAACGAAAACCATTTTGTTTGGCTACAAAAATCGAATTTAAAACTTTCGTATTCACTCTATCTTAACAAATATAAAAGTTTAAATATTTGATTGACCTGTATTCAAACTAAATTTAAAGAGACCAAGAATAAGTTTGTATTATTTTAATTTATCATTATTTGAAAATGATAAATAAAAAATGCTTAGCAAAAATGTAACAAAATAAAGGTGATTTATGAGCTTTATATTGGATAGAATGTTTTAGATTCTACGTGCAACATTAATTCGATTTCTTGGTTGGGATTATTTTATCTAGCTGAGCGTAGACAACGACCACTACTACTAGCATATCAATTGACCTAAATATAAAATATTTTTAAGTATTTATTTGTTGCGATACTCAAATTTAAAACAATTAATTTAGTAAAAATGAAATTTTGAAATTAAAAATAATCTTAAAATTTTAATAAACCGGTAATTATTTATGATCATCCAGAGTTCATTTAATTATTTGAAAGAAAAAAAAATATTATTCTGAATCGAATTTTCTTCTCTCCCTCCTCACGCTCTATTGTGTCGATTTTATGAATGCAAGTCACCTTCAAATTTAAAATTTAAAATTAGACACAAAAGCTTTTCAGATATAACTTCACATTTATAATTTAAATACCCTTAGGGAATCTGTCTATTCTATTTGCCTAAGCATTTTGTTGGCCTGAGTGCTTACTTTTAATTAAAAGATGAAAAATATAAAACTTATTCCTAAAAAAATACAAACAAATCTTGCTTTTTGGTTTATGCTATTTAGATCACAAACGTGACAGAGGGTAGCGAAGCTGATTATTTGAGAGAAATATTTGCTTTTCAGTTTTGCAGTTTTCTCAGTTTGTTATTATTTTTTTAAAGGTGTCATGTGTTTTTTTTTTCTAAATACTGTTGGGAAAAAAAGCTACAGATGTATTGAAAAAAAAATTAGTTTTTACTTTAAAATCGAAGCTACAGAGTCGTAATAAACGACTTTTTTTAGTGATAATGATCCAATTCTCTTAGGTGAACTAAGAATTTGCGAGAATAATAAGAATAATTTTTTCCTAAAGTAGAGTAAGGCCTCAAGCATAGAATAAAAGGAAAAAATAAGCGAAAACTTGCGAAAAACACAAAAGCTTTTTTTTTTTATAAAACAAAAAAAATTTTTCGAATATTTTAGCTAAATATCATTTTGTTCTTGTATGAAAACCTATGGAGAAAACTGAAAATAAAAGAAAATAGAGATTAACTTGAGTTAAATCTCTTTTTTTTTTCATATATAAAAAACTATTTATTTCTTATTCATTTTTTATTGACATTTGAAGATAAAACAAAAAAATTTTTAAAATTCTAATTTTTCAAATCGTCTTAATGATCAAAGAGATTAGTTTGATAATAAATTTGGGATAAAATATTATAATTGTTTTAAAAACTAAATAATCTCTGAATATAAGTTTTAGCATTGAACAAATGTGAACGAGTTAAAGGGGCAACTAGGCAAAGCTCGGATTATGACCAACATTAAATATGTCCGATAAATGTGGGCTTTATTTTATCAATAAAGAATTTAATCTTTCAAAACCAAAGGATTTAGGCAATTATAAAAATTATAAACTCAGCTAATTTATAAAAATTAATTAAATTTTCCAACAACGGTAAATCAACTTGCTCAAAGAAATCACTTAGGTTGGCTCAATTGATAAAATTTTTCTTGTTTGAAATAAAATTGTTTAAATGCATAATATTGCTCTAAGTTCATTAGCTAAATACCTTAAAATATTTTTATAGAAGCTATTCTGATTACTTGTTCTCAATTAGATTGCTTAAATGAGTTAAAATTTAAGAACAAAATGGACTAAATTAATTTATTTGTATACAATTTAAGGCTTTGAACAAACACACACACACACACAAAAAAGCAAAATTTATTTAGCTTTATTTAAAAAAATATTTAAAGCAGGCATAATAATAGTGATTCTTCTTTTTTTTGTTGTTGTTGAAAAAATTTATCACCAAATCAAAGCACTAAATAAATAAATAGTTTTTTGAAATTTTGCAAAAAAAAAAATTGTTTTTGCAACATTAAATGATTATTTATTGCGATAGAATCAAAAACAATATAAACAAAATTTTAAATTTAAAATAAAGTAAAAAATTATTGTAAGCTTTTTAATCGGAAAACAATTCCTTGAAAACACTTAGAATTATTTCCGGGATAGACGGTGACTCGTAATCAGAATTTAAAACTTGATCCAAAATATCCAAATATATATGCTCACTTAACTCAAATTGATCAATTTTCAAAACTTTATTGTCGACCAATTTGTCATTTTTATTTTCATTTGTGTCCATTTTCGTAAGATCGTCTGTCTGTTTAGTAGATACTTCTTTTTTTGATGAAAAATAGCCTTTCTCTAATTCACTTGATGACCCAATCGAATCATCATCCAATTTCAATTTGTACTCTTTGATTAATTTTAGTAGCTCATTCTTGCATGACGCATAATCTTTTAGAAATTCATGCTAAATACAAAATAATAATCAAACTTAAGAAACAAAAAATAGAAATTACATGCAGTAACTCTTTGGCTGTGGGACGCATATTTGGATCTTTTTCCAAGCATTTTCTAACAAAATCTTCAAAATCTGGACTCCACTTGTGATTCGATTTGAGACATGGAGCCTCGGACTTTAAGATCTTGATCAAAACTCTATTAGGACTAATCAAATTGTTAGGGGGCTCTTTTTCAGCCAATTCTATGCATGTAATGCCCAAAGACCAAATATCGACTTTATAATCATAGGACAATTGCTCGTCAGTTTCACATCGAATCAACTCTGGCGACATCCAATAAGGTGTACCTATGAATGTATTTCTACGCTCTAATTTGTTGCTATTCTTTGCTGATACCCCAAAATCTGCTAATTTGACATCACCAGTTTCGGTTAAGAGAATATTGCCAGCTTTCATGTCTCTGTGAATAACAAAACAACTTTCGTGCAAATAGACTAGTCCTTCAAGAATTTCTTTTATCAAATATTTTATCATTTTTTCATTAAAATTTTTCTCAAGAATAAACATTATTAGGTCAACAGCACCAATTGAACAAAATTCCAACAAAATCTTATAATAAAAATATAATTAAAATAAAATCATTAAAGTAATTCTATTCTATTTTTAAACTGTAGTATTATTCCGGGTTTAATTTATTTACTTTTAAAAAAATTTGCCTATCATTTCAATTAAAAAAAAAAAAATAGCTGATTAAAATTCAAATTTGAAAGCTGACTAAATCAAATAAAATAAAAAAAAGTCTCACCCATAGTTTTTTTCTATAAAAAAACACCTCATAAAGTTCAATTATATTGACATGTTTTGAATTGCGTAGTATTTCAGCTTCAACAATATGCTCGTGAATTTCATCCAACTCACACTTAGAAATAATTTTAGCCGCAGCTATTTTGTCTGTTTGTCGATTTCTGACTCGAAAAACCTTGCTGAAAGCGCCATCACCAATTTCGTTCAAAATTTCCCATCGGTCCTCCGGATTTATGTTTTGAATAAGATATGGATAGAGAGTCTCCAAATTTTTGGGTCTTGAAGATGAGATATTTAGTGAAGTGGACGATCCTGAAGAAACAGATGAAAGCTTCTCTTGGCTCCATTTTCCTTTTGGAAAATTCGGCCTTTTTGATTTTAAAAAATGCTTAAATTTTTGCTTTATACTTTTTAAAGGATTTTCCATGATCATTCAGAAAATAATTTCTGGAGGAAAAATTTTAATGAATTTAATAATAAATTATCTAAATATCAAGGTTTGTTGAAGCATACCAGTTCCAATCTTAAATTAAATTAATTAAATTTTGCAAAAATATTTTACAATTTTAGCAAACACAAAAAAACAACAACAAGAACAACTTGAAAAGATAGTTTATTTACTTAAACTATTATACATAATTTAAAATTGTTAAATTATGAAATGATAATTTAAAATTTCTTCTTTTCGTTTAACGAATGGCTTTTTCTTTAATTTGAATAGTTCCATTCGTGTTAAACGAAAAAAGGATAATCTCTTAAAGGTTAGCGAAAAGATTTCGCCTTCGATTAGCTACAATATGATAACTGAGCAGGGAAAAAAGTAAATATTTATCCAAAAATATTTCAGGAGCTCGAAAATTTACTATTTAACTTCTTTTCGAGTATATTTATATAATACTATAAATTTGGACTCAAAATTCTATATTCAACCCAAATTAGTTTGTGAATCTCAAGATTATTTGTTTAATTTAACTTATCCTTGAAGATTAGGAGTTATTTTTTCATATTTTTTGTTTGTTTTGCAACTGGCTTTTGAAAACTTGGTGTTAGTTTAAATACAAATTTTATCTTTTTTAATGAATATTCAATCATTAAGAGATGGCTTTAGGATATTAGCCAAAATTAGAGTGAGTATAAAAATAAATTTACGAAAAAAATGTTTATTCAAAAAGTCAATCAATTTAAAAAAAATTCAAATATAAAATACTAACATTATACATAAATATATTTCTAAATATTCTGTAGAGTTTGGACATAAATAAATAATTACTTTATAAGCAGAAATTAAATGATAGAAAAATTAGAGGCTCAAAAGTAAAAGCAAATTTCACGGCAAATTGAAGTTTATGATCAAATTAAAAAAGTAATGCTAAAAATTTTTCATCAAAAAAAGGTTTTTAAGTTATTTTAGAATTTTAATTTTTTTGCACACACACATTTTCAAAGTTAACATTCAATGTTAAACTTAGTATTTTATAACTGCACATTTCTGCAAAAAATTTATGCATTCAGAATTATGCACATCACTAAGATATGGTTTAACATAGTTTGCTACACATGAAAATATGTCTCTGCATTAAATTTTATCATTTCGAACCCTCCTCTTAAAATTTTTTAAAAGATAAATTTTGAGCATGAGAAAAAATTTGCCACTTTCAAGAATTAAAGATTTTTTATAAAAAACTATTTAAATTGTGTTTTGCTTTAATATAAAATTTAATTTAGTAAATTTTCAAAAAATTGAAGAGTTTTGAAATATTTTTAAATCATTTAGTTGGCTAGAAACTAAATGTAAAATTTCTATTTTTTTTTGTATTCTTCTTTAAACAAAAACTGACTTTCAGTATTCGAGGATAATTAAATTTTTTATTTGTGAATTTATTTATTTACTTGTCTTTTTGTATCAATGCTAAATTCTTTCTGATAAATAATTTTAAAAAATAAATAAAAAACACGAAATACAAGGATGAAAATTTGATAATATTATCCAATAATTATTCATGTGAAGAACTTTAATTTTAAATGACTTTAAAATTTTAGCTAAACAAATAAATTTTAACTTTAACGATATTTCAATTTTCTGTTTCAAATAAATAAAAAAAAAACTTTACTAAATTTTTTTTATAACTGTAAAAAATTTATATTACTTATTATTAATGATATCAATAATGCAGAAAAAAATTTCAATAAATCTATTTTTTAAATTTATTGTTATAATATTTTAATCTTTTTTTGTTAAACTTAGCAGATGCTTTAGAAAAATTTTTTTGAAAATTTGAAATATTTAAAGCGAATAAAAAATAGAGTTAAAAACCTTGAGTCGATCATTAAATTGATTTTGAGTTAAAATTTTTGATTTTAGTATATTTTTTCGACTCCTGAGGCTCAGACGGAATTTGTGGTAATGTTTTTTTCTTTTCGTCTAATAAAATATCAATAACATGTAAGCTTCCATATCCACTAGATGCATTATATGATAGTGTATCTAGATCTTTTGAATAAGCCATTTTAAAATCGTAAAATTGATAAACAAAATTAGGAATTTTTTGTTCAAAATTTTTCAAAAATGGATGCTATAAGTAAAAATGTTTAAAAATTAAAAAAAAAAAAAAAAATCACATCTAGAAGTTGAAATGCGTTTGGACGCTCTTTCTGATTTTTTAAAAGACATTGATTTACAAATTCTGTAAAATTCATGGACCATTTAGAAGAGTCTGCTAGTTCTGGTGAATTTTCGTTTTTAATTTTTTTCATCGCATCTTTGGGTTTTAGAGCATTATTAGGTGGTTGCTTTTCTGCTAGTTCAATGCATGTTATGCCTAAAGACCATATATCAGCTTTATAGTTGTATTTCATAAATTTACGCGAAGAACAATTAATAACTTCGGGCGATACCCAATATGGTGAACCAGTAAAAGTTGACTTTTTTTGCTCCAAATACTGATTTTTTGTTGAGACTCCAAAATCAGCTAGTTTTATTTTTCCATCTTGAGATACAAGAATATTGGCCGCTTTTATGTCTCTATGAATAACAAAAAGATTTTCATGCAAATAAAATAGAGCCTCCAATACTTGTTTGACAATATATTTTATTTCGTCTTCAGTCAAATTTCTATTCAAGTCATTAACTATAGTTTCCAAAGAGCCCAATGCACAATATTCCATTATTATGTAGATTTTATCATTATGAATAAAAGCATCATAAAATTGAACTATATTTTTGTGATTACATTTTTTTAAGATTTCTAATTCGTCAAGAAGGTCGTCCATGTCCGAGACTACACTTATGTCTATTACTTTCATTGCAGCTACTTTTTTATTCATCTTGCTGATACATTTATATATTTTCCCGAAATTTCCAAGTCCAATTAGTTCAGACTTTTTCCAAAATGTCTCAGGATTGACTAGCTTTGCAGGAAAAATTTTAGCTTCTTTTTTAGGCTCGAAGATACAGGTACTTGAAATTTTAAATTGTCCAAAATCATCTTTTTTTTGTTTTTTCTTATCGGATAGTTTTGTTTTTATATATTGGAACATTTTGCACATTTTTTAAAATTATCTAATGTTTATAAAATAGAAAATTTAGAAAAAAATACCAAATTTAAGACTAGTCGACTATGTAAAATAAATAATTTGAAAATAATTTATAATTTTTACCTAAAATTAATTTCTTGTGATTATTCAATAACGCTTTCAACCGAAGCTTTTTTTTTTACTTTCTTCTACACCAATATTCACAAAAAAATTATCGACCAACTTTCCTAATGTCTCATTTTATTCGACTTTTTGTTCTTGGACTTTGATTATTGATTTGATCAATAAAAAAAATTAAAAATATTGAATAAATTTGGTTTGGGTTAAAAATACTAATTTTTAAGGGCATGATATTTTCTTTTCGCTACTAATTATTTTGTTTTTAACAAATTAATAATAAGTAATTATTTCATTTTTACCTGATAGTGTGTCATTTTGATTTAAAATTGTCTAATAATTTTATTTTTTAATTTTATATTGTAAAAAAATACTTAAAAACTTAGCTATAATTATTCATAAAAATTTTTAAGTTTAAACTGATTTATAAGAAAATCGTTTATTAAAATTTAAAAAATTATTAGGGCTGAACCATAATTCCATACTCAAAATTCAAATTGAATAAAAAATATGAAAGAAATATACCAAAATGATTGAAACTTTTTTAACTTAAAGATTAATATGTGTTATACATAATATCATAATTTGTTAGATTTTTGGATACTTTTCATGTCTTAAAGCAGCCTTTGATACATATTCTTCTATTTAAATTGCTTCAAAATTAATAAGAATTTGAAAAATTGACAAAAATTTGCTTGTTAGTTAAAGAAGCAAACTAAAGTTGTGGTCATTTTCGCTTGGACATTCTTGAGGACTCAAAAAACCAAATCTTAGATACACAAACTAAATAAATTATCTACAAAAAGCCCGTATAGTCGAGAGGTTTACGTATTAGTCATTCAAGCAGAGGGTCGAAGGTTCGATCCCCGCAAGGAGAGAGAAAATCTTGTGAATTTCTCTGTAGTACGGGGCGCATGTTTTAAACTCCTTTCATTAAAAAAATGGGGGACCAGTTTCGACTGGGGATTTTAATAAATACGGCTTAGATGATCAAATCGATGCAGTCACCTCTGTGTCAGATCGGAGCCTTCGCTCAAAAAGGTACTTAGAAAGGAGATGATGCTCTACAAGGAGCGAACAAGGTATAAAATAAAAAAATTATTTACAAGGTCAACCGGATTTATAAACTTGCTTTTATGAGTGGAATTTATAAAAATTAAAATAAAATTATATCTTTTGATAAAAAAATTTTCATTAGATCCATTTTGGGTGTCTGTAAGGTCAAGAATAATACTTTAATAACGCGTACTGCTAAATAAATGAGAGAGGGAGAGAAAAGGGTAAAAAAAAATTTTTTTCTCTTTTTTATTTTTATTAAAATTTATAAAAATCTAAAAGATAACATAATTATTATTGGGAAACTTAGAAGACCTATCAAAACCTAAACAATAGACGAACATGTCTACATTGTTTTTGGTATGAATAAAAAGTTGTTTGGTTTCCATTTAAGGAGCGTCGAGTACAACCGGGGGGCGAAGCAAATTGTAGTCTGCAGTTGACCGTGGAAAGGTATTGGTGACATTCCTTCCCGGACGTATTCATCTGTGATAGTAATGGTTCGGCTGATCTTTATCTTTATTCTGGTATGACCAACTTCATGAACAAAATAATTTATCTTGATGTATGTGGGCCGACGTTACACCACTCGACTTCTTACTAATCGATCCCTCTCTTTTTTATCATTAACACAGACCTCAATAAACCAATGCGCTTTCTTCGACCAGTACGTAATGGCACAGGTCACTCTGAAAATTTGATAGATCAATTTTATTTATTAAATTCGACTCAAGTATTTGTTTGCGAAGCTGATTGATTTTCAAACATCATAACGATTATCATATCTACTTCATAAATTTTAATTTACTTCTAATTGAAAAAATCTTAAAAAATGATTAAATTTATTTAGCTAAAAACAAAGAAAAGATGCAGCATAAAGCGCCAAAAAAAATCCTTCAAATTTTGAGTAAAAATTATTTTAAAGAAAAAATGCTTGAAAAGGAGAAAGTGTTACATTGGATTCCAATCCAATATTATGAAATAATATGAATCAATAGGTCTTGAATAACTTTGAAAAATTTTTTATCAACAAACAATTAACGTTTAATTTTTTTTTAATCTATCTAGGACAAAAGACAGAAATACCTTTTTTTAAAAATATTAATGTTAAATTTGCATTGATTTTTAAAAATTTTATTAATTCAGTTAATTGAAATATCAAATGAAAAAATAGAGATTGAGCATAATAAAAAATGGCTTTAAATTCTTTTTAGCACTAATATTACTCTTTTTATCACCAAAAAATCTCACTTTTCTAAAAACACTTTTATGAAACAAAATTAATATTTGCAAACAAAATAACTTCTTGAATATAAAATTACTTCTTTTATATAAACTGATATAGAAAAAAATCATTGATCTCGAAGAGACATTTAATGAATCATCGATTGAAGATAAGAGTTCATCTGCTAACGAAATAGGCATTGAAATTGAAAATCAGACCGACAACTCCAATTCTTGTAATCGACCAAACAGACGAAAAAGAATTTACTGGAGCGTTGAAAAAAAATGGATTCACTAAAAAACTCACAGCACCAAAAATGAAATAAAAGAATATTATAAATGTTCCATTAATTCGCAAGCCTAAATCTGGAGTTTGGAATCAAATATAAAATTTCTTATACTATTAGACTTAATTTTGTTTTTATTAAAAAAAATTTTTTTCTTTATTAAAGAGTGTTTTTATAAAAAATCATTTTAATTTTACTTGAGTATTTTTAGACAAAAAAAGTAGCCTTAAATTTTATTCATATGACAAATTTTTCTTTTATTAACTGACAAAATAAAAATAAAAAGGATAACAAAATTATAGAAGCTACTGACAATTTTTTTTATAATAACAAAAAAAAAATTTTTATGACAAAAAGTAGCAATAAAATAATGACAAATATTTTAAAAAAAGGGGAGCAAAATTATTGAATGAGGATTTTTGGTGAAAGAAAAATTCTAAGCCATAAAAAATTTTCAAACTATAATCATTTTTTATTAAGATTTTTGCACTTTTTTATTCTAGATTTATTTTTGTGAATAAAAATCTAATTTAAAAGTGATGTAAGTGTTTAGGCAAAAGCCCCATAAATTTAATTCTTTAAACATAATTGACTGATTAATTAGAATAAAATAATTCATTTTATGAGATAATTTGAATTTGATCTGAAGCTCTCCAGCTCAAAATAAAATTTAATCGAATTTATTTTTACAAATCTTCTTTATTTTTAGTAGCCGTCACCGTAGATTATTAGCTTTTTATTATTGACAAAACTTTTTATGGCATTTAAAAAGCATATAAAACTTTAATTTGAAACCTTTAATATTAAAATGCAAAATTTTTAAATTTAAAAATTGTATAACAAGAAATTTATTAAGAATAAAACAACAAGATAAAATAAAAATTCTATTCAATTGATTTGAGAATTTGGTTGGACATTTTTTCTTTTGTATTTGGAAGATTTTCTCCAGCAATTTTTCATAAGACCTTTTTGAAGGTATTCTTTGAAATTATAAGTAAAAAGCATGTACAACGCTGGATTAGTGACTGTATTTGAATACGACAATGTGCTAACAATCATGTTAACGATTTGAATATTTTCGTATGAAGATGTGGAAAAAAGAACAAAAGTTTGAAATATCCAAAATGGAGACCATTGAAGCAAAAATAAAAAAATAATAACAAGAACTAAAAGAATAGCTTTACGACGAATACTGTTGACAAATTTCCCACTTGTTTTCATGGGCATATTTTTTGCTTTTTTACAGTAAAAAATTTTTCTGCAACACATGATAATACAACATGGAGGTGAATTAGAACTGGTCGATTCAGTTTCATCTTTAAGATCTTTTAGGCCTACTTCTAGACTCAAATTTATTGCTGGCAAAGACTTGGAAAGTTTTAGTTGCGATTCATTAACAGCGTTTTTGAAAATAATTGGACGATTTTTAGATCTTAATGCGTGACGTTTTAATTTGGCAAATTTTCCTTTATTCTTGCTGCCTGATTCATTGAATTTTTTTTTCCATCTGTTTAAAAAAAACAACAATTTGAGCGAACTGACAATAATTATAAAGTAAGGAATTATAAAAATAATAATCAATTTGCTGATAAAAAATAATCTAATAGTTGAATCACTCCATTCGCTTTGGCAGACGTCTTTTCTAATTTTTATACTAAAAATAAGTGGAAATGATAAGGCAAATGAAAAGAGCCAAATGATGATACAGTATAAAATTATGATCAATAGTTTAAATTTATTGCTAAATGAATCCAGGATTTTTTTTTTGTCAGTTACGTCTAGAAATCTTTCGACACTGAGAGCTGCCACAGTAAAAATGCCAACTATTACTCCATTAAATTCAGTGAATAGAAATAGTCTGCATCCGTATAGACTAAGAGATTGGCGATAGTTGAGTATTTGAATGACAAAAAATGGAATTCCTAATGAATAAGTTAAATCAGCAAAGCCGAGGTTAATAATTAAAATGTTGATTGGAGTGTATGCTTTTGCAGTGAGAATGCTTGTGATTGATATGCTGTTGAAAGTGATGGCTAGAGTAAATATTAGAATTAAAACTACCGTGAATACGAACAAAGATTCGAATGCCGGTTGAGTAGTAAATATTGTTTCGTCTTCATTTTTAATGCTAGAGTTAAAATTTTCTACGTTCATTGCTTTTGAGTAAAAAGTTAATCAATTCTGGATACAAATTTTTGCTTCATTTTAAATAAAAAAGTCCTATCTAAAATCAAGAAAATAATAAGAGATTAAAAATTTATTATTTTCTGTATTTTTTAAGGCGGTTGTAATCCTTTAGATAATTGATGAATATAATAAGGTTTCAGAATTTATTTTTCTTAGTTATATTTCAACCTGTCTCTAATCCTTTTAGTAATTTTTATAATTTTCCCATGAAACAGTTTTGAAAAAATTCTATAATACGATCCTATTTCGAAGCTAATTATTTTTAATAAGATTAAATAAAACAAGATTGTATCTTTTATCATTGATAATAGATAGCAATTATATGAATAAAATTCATTTATTTTTTTTTACTTTTAATCATTTATTTAATTTTTATTTATAAACATTACATCTTAATTATTTTTTATTTTTTCTTCTTCAAATTGTTTCTTTCAATATTATAAACTTATTTTATACTATCGTATTTTGATCATTAGGCTGAAAGGAAGGACTAAGTTTAATTCCTGCCAACCCGCCTGGGTATTTCCCTAACTATATTTTAAATAATAAATAAATAAATAATAATAATTTAGTTAATCTTTAAAATTGGATTTGGAGAGGTGGTGGTTTAGTGGGTAAAACAACAGCTTATTGCGACTGAGGGTTCGAATCCTAGTCAAGTCAAAAAATGTAACGTTAGAAAAAATAAACAAATTATGGATTTAAGCTTGTGCTTTCAGTGTTGTGCTTCTATTACTCACCTGATTTGAGTTCATCGCCAAATCATTACTCTGGATGGTTGTTACCATTCATCTAAAAAATGGAACCTGGCATTAGAACAGCCATTATCTTCCCATGGGAACGTGTCAGGACTCGCGAGTCAAGGGGACTATAAATAATGGCGTCGAAAGACGTAAGTAGCGAGTATAAAAAAACTCTGTCATAAGCAGCAATGCTTCCGCAAGCTAACCAAATATAACTTGTGTTGTTCTACAAGAGTATAGACTTGTCGCAGAAAACTACTACTACTACTACTACTACTACTACTACTACTACTACTACTAAATTAATCGGAGTCAAAACAAATTTTAGAAACTTGAAATTTTAGATTCACCATTTGTCGTTTTAAAACTAGATAGTTCATAAAATAAACTTTTTCTAAAGCTAAACAAAAATTTCATGGATTGACAATGAACTCTAAAGAATAATTGAGAATTTAATTACTTTTATTAAAAATGTCTTTATATCTTGCATTTTGTTCATTGATACTTTTCCAATTAAAAAATTACAATCCATACTATCATCAACACACTCAGAAAAGTTAAGCTTGTTCATTTTTAGTTTGCTTGAAATATAGGAAAAGTATGAAAAGACAACAAAAATATTTCCTAAATGAATTAATGAGATAAAGAAATAGACAAAATCAAAAGGGACAAATTTATTGAATTAAAAATTTTTCCCAATTTTATCATTCAAATCATCACTTCCTTTTTTTTTACTTTTTAATTTTTGGCTTCTAACGAAAATTCCTTATAGAAATTAATTTTTGTTATTAATATTTATTAGTTTGACATTTATGTAAATTGGATTAATTTTGATATACAAAAATTGATTTATCAAAATTTAAAACATTTCATGATTAATCTATTTTGATTATTTGTGCTTTTACATATTTTTGAAATTTTGATAACTCTAAAAACAATCAAAATGTGTATTTCTAAAATGAATTAAAAATTAAATATTTAAAAGTGACTTTTGAAATTTAAAGGATTAAAAACTTGCTAATCTAGATTATAGTTTTGCTTGAATTATTTATTGAGTAATTAAATTCAATTTTAAATTGTATTTGAAAAATTGACAAGTTTTAAGAAAAAAATAAATTCCTTAGAAAAATAGAAAAAAAAATCTCATCCATTTTAGACCGAGATAAAGTTACGATAATAAAAAATTCAAAAATTCTGCTCACAAAATAGTTCGATCACTTGAATACGAACGATCAAAATAATTACTAAATAAATAATTTATTCAATGTAATTTAACTTTTTTTTTTTTTTTTTTTTATTCAATTTTAAATTGCCTATGAGGCTGAAATTAATAATAATAATAATAATAAATTGCAAAATATTCCTAACAGGCTGGCTGAAAAGAAGGCACTACGCCGTTCGGAGCTGTCAAGAGGGACTATTCCCTCTAAATTATATATTAAATAAATAAATAATAAAATAAATAATTTATTTATTAAGACTATTTTCACAAGTAATATTGTTAATTTTTAAAACTAAGTTATTGAAAGATTTAATCCTTTTAATTACTTTAAAAAAATTTTAATTAAAATAAAAATATGTAAATTTCTAAATTAATTGTTTAAACATTAATAAATAGTCTTAATAAATAAAAAAATTATTTTAAAATAAAATTGATGCTCAATTAAACAAAAAATTATTAAAAAAAGGCCATTCTATCACTTGCTCGCATAAATATTGGTGAAGAATTTTCGATCGCACTCATGATCGACCATTTGATCGTTCGCTTAAATTTAGCCGGTCCGAATGAACAGTTAACCGGCCATATTAATAATTTGCCGGTTATCTGATCGCGTGTACGAAACCCAACACTATTTATTTTCATTTTTTAAGCACGTGTTTCTGTTTCGAAATAAATTTTCAGTCAGTTCTTTAACTATATTTAATTTTAGATTATATATATTAAATATGATGAATTTAAAAGACAAATATTATCCAATTGAGATAAATCAAATTGTGGTTTATTTTATGCTTGCTATACACTTATTTAAAAAATATTAAAAAATTATTCATACGACTTAAAGTCTAATTTTTCAAACGAATCTGATTAATTAAATAAAATGTTTAATAACTCAAATAAGTGAATGAATATTTGATTTTTTTAATTTTTAAATAAATGAAAAATATTTATAAAAAATGTAAAAAGGATTAAAACGATGATTAGGTGGTACGTAGGGTGTAATACAAATATACATTTTGTCATTCATAAAAATTAAACTCCTTAGAAAGCATTCCGAAGACTAAATATTCTAGAATTTTGCATTTGAATTTTCAATTTTTTTTCAAAAAAAAATGTTAAATGATTTTTTTAATTATATACTTAAATTCGAAATAATAACAGTCAGAGAAATTTAAAAAATTTTCGGTCTCTATTCAAATCTTATATTCCGACTTCAAATTTTCTCCAACAAAAAAACAAAAAACCTTATTTGGTTTTTAATTTTTTTTCATGATTTTGTTTAAAATACTGATAATCAACAAAGAAAATAGAATTTTCTTTTAATGTTGTTAAACTAAAATTAGAGGATTAATCAAACGCATTGGGGTTTCTTTATTATTTCACTAATTTGCATCAGCATTTTAACAAAAATTTTGATCGAAATAATTTTTTTTGACTCTACTGTTTTACATCTAGAAAAATTAATCAAAAAGGTCTTAATCTATTAAAAAATAAAATATGATTTATTCATTTTTTCTACTTTTTATTATTTTATTTTGATTCGGTTTTATATATAATTCTAAGAACGTATAAATCTAAAAGCAATCTTAACAATTTTACATTCTGTGATTTCATCAAATTGAAAACAAATAGGATTGTATTAGTATAACCCAACAAAAAAATTGAATTTATCAATTAAATTAGTTTTTTTTAATTAAAATTTTATGGTATGACAATTTTTAATAAAGATAACTGAATTTTCAGATTATAATAAAAAGGAAGCAAAATTAGGTTTGTTCATTTA
The DNA here is from genome assembly GCA_006352455.1 of Brachionus sp. 'Tiscar'. NCBI lineage: Eukaryota > Metazoa > Rotifera > Eurotatoria > Ploima > Brachionidae > Brachionus > Brachionus sp. 'Tiscar'. Next base: position 13,170 of record VANL01000532.1, on the reverse strand, counting down.
AATTTTGGTTAATTAATTAATTAATTAAATAATGAATTAATGTCCTAATTTCAGACGGAATTAAACTATTTAATTTTTGCAATTTGAAGGAATTTCAAAGATTATTATAATCTCTTTGTTATTTTTAAATTTAATTCTAGTTAATTTATATTCAAAATTAAAAAAAAAGGAAAAATCAAATTAAAAAAAGTTCTAAATAGAAAATTCAATATGATTCCTTTTTTATTTTTCATGCAAATCAAATCGATCAAAAATTTGGCAAAACTTATTGAATTCTTATTCATTGCATGGTGGTTAAAAATTTTGAATTTATATTTTAAAATTTCAAGTATAATTTTTAGGTAAAATAATTGAATAAAAATTGTAAAATTTTAAAAATTTATAATTAAAAATAAAAAGATCAATTCCTAAAAAAAAAATTTTAAATTATAGTTGTTTTTTATAATTTAAAAGTATCAAATCATTTTTGGCCCTCAATAAAATTTGTTTTTTTACTTATGCTTCTTTAATATCCCTTATCTGACAAAATCTGTTTGTCAGAAATTTTTTTTAACAATAGGCTAATAATTTAAAAAAATAGCTTACGGTCAAAATTTTAGCTAAAGTAGCCTTTTTTTCAACTAATTCATAAAATAACTTCTTTTTTAGAATAACGTCTAATATCAAAAAATGGAAATTCATCAATCTATTTTAATACTAAAAATTATTTGATTCAGCGAAATTTTAAAACAGTATAATTCGCTTATAGCAAAGTAAAATTTTTTGTCAAATTTCATAATTCCAAATTTGATCTAAACATTTTAAATGCACAATTAAATTTAATCGCAGATTTAAAAATTTTTGTAAACGTTATTTATAAGCTTATGAGATAGGATTTTTTGAAAATTAATTTTTTTAACCAATTGAACAATTAAAACATTAGTCTAAAATTAAATCATATCCTCCTTTGATAATTAAAGCTAAAAAAATTAATTTAAATTCTAAATTTTTAAAAATGTTTGATTTTATTCTTATTTCAGCCGTTGCTTTTTTACATTTTTTTATTTGTGATATGAAAATTTTAATATTAAATTTGAACAATAAAAAGACGATTTATTTATATATATAAAAATTAATTAAAACAAATTTATTATCGTTATTAATGAAAGACCTTAAAATGAAAGCATTGAATAAATGCATTTTATAAGTAAAGAAAAAAAAGGCAAAGATCACTGAAAAAGTAAATTTCAATCATTCAACAATAATTCAAATGGGCAAATGCAAAACGAAAATACAGAAAGACGGTTTCTTCCTATCAAAAAAATCCCTCAAGTCAACAGCCTCCGATTAAAGATGATATGCAGAAACAGTTAAACATGCAAGTATAAGTACTAATCAGATGGTCGACCACCCAGTCAAACATTTTATGAAGCCACTCGAGCTCAAGTTGATACAATAATTGTAGAAAAGATAAGATGGTTAAGTCCTGTTAAAAGAATAACTTCAAATGATACTTTATGTTAAATTCTGATATGGTTTTGTAGGGATGGTTGACCACCCAGTCAAACATTTTAAAGAGATTTTTTAAGGTTTCTTTAAAGATCCTTTTAAAAAAATCTTTATAAATTGAACTATTTTGAAGAAAAAATAGAAATATTCTTGAGATAAAAAAAATTCATTAATGTGAATAAAATATCTTTTTTTTTCTCTATATTCTCTTTAAAATATTTAATCTGTTCTATCAGTCAAAACGTTTTTAGACAATTTTTACAGTTTCTTTACAGATTTTTTAAAAAATCTTAAGTGAACAAATTACTTAAGAAAATGTTGAGATATTTTGGAGAAGAGATAATTTTTAAGAATGTCTTATTCTATATTTTTTGATTTGGTTTTTGTATTTGGAATATTCTCTTTATTATTTTTTTTTTATTATTATTTGTTTTATTTGTCCCGATAAATGAAAATAATTTATATATCTCCTATTTTAAGAAATTAAAAAAAAAACCCAACACACTAATCTTAATTATTGTGAGACTTTTAGATTCGAGCATTAGACTTAACTACAGAGTCTCATCAATCAAGAATAAGAATAAAGTCGTGATAAAAAAGTCCTTAAACGAAAAAGAAAATTCGAGTAAAAAGTTTGAAAATGTCGGAAAGATAAAAAGATAAGCGGTGTATCAAAAACATGTGATTTTTAGATTTTTCTCAAGGACTAATGCATATTAAATCAAAAAGCTTTTTAATTTTTCTGAATAATGCTCCACGTTAATTTGCTTAATGGATTGATAGCGGTAACTTTTTGTTATTGATAGGTGCAACATTTCACTTAATTATTTTCCAATCTTTAATTTAAGATACAGATAAATTATTGACAATAATGACCCTTTGCTCATCAACCAATCAATGCTACTCCAACTCATGAATCAACTCACCAAAACTCAAAAATTAAACTCACATTTAAATCTCATTTTCCTCGCTCATTTTTCCAATCTTGACAATGCCACCGGTTGTGAACTAATTTGTAGTCAATTGACCATAACTACAAATTAGCCATTTTCTCAATTTACACCAGTCCTTCAAACAAAATCATTAACGAAAATCTTTTATATTATATTATAAAAAAATACAACAATTTTATCATAACCGGAGACTTAAACGCAAAAAAAAAAATTTGGTATTGTAATAAAGAAAATCTAAGCAGTAACTTAGTTAAAAATTAATAGACAAAAATAATTGCCACAATCTCAACTGCAATAAACCAACTTACCCAAGTAGCAAGAGAATCCTCGACCTCTCAATTTGTTCCAATTCAATACTAAAATTCTTTAAATCGCATTGAGTCCTTAAATATTCCATTAGTGGTCACCAACCAACCATAACCGAATTTGTCGATATGAGCCCCAGACTAAGAACCTTTTCTTTTAAATAAAATTAAATGGAAAAAATTTAAAACAATTAAAGGTGAAAATATACCTGAAGTTAATCTAAATTCAGTCGAAGACTTATAGACTGTATCAAACAAATTAATCGATGATATTTTCGACTCAATCAAAAATCTCTCCACTAAAACAACAATCCAATGTAAAGCCATCACTCCAATCGTAATCCAAAACCATCTAGTCGAATTTATCGAACTAAAAAGAATAATCAATCGCAAATTGAAAAAAGTAAAAAAACGACTAAAATACCAAAATCTTTAACATGCTGTGTTACAAAGTAAAAAAAAGAGTAAAAGGCTCCAAATCGAATTAACTCAAAGAGGAATTCCTTGAACTTGAAAACTTTAACAAATCGGAATCCAAATGTTGGAAGCTAACAAACTAGAGAACCCTAACATGTCGAATGAAAATAATCAAACGATCCAACTAAAAATAAGCGAAAGCTCAACAACTAGAGATGAAAATGAAAAAGCCAACATATTTAGTAACATTTAAGCCGAGATATTCAAGCCGGTCTTAATCTTTTCTACGCCTCAATTAAATATGGAGATTTACCTAATAAATGGAAAGTTTCTAAGATAATAATGATCCCTAAAAGGACAAACCTCCTGATAATGTCAGCTCTTATCTGCTTATCTCACTTATATCAAATATCTCAAAATGGCTTCAAAATTCAAAATATTTGATAAATAATAAATCCTAATTTTAATGTCTTTAAATTTTTTCAATCATCTAGGTATATTTTTTTTTGGACCGTTTCGGCGATCTGCACACGGTCTGCCGTTTAACGGCCTTTCAGTTGCCGGTCATTCACGGTCATTGGCTTTTTGATCGACGGACCGTTTTTTGGCCGCCGGCTACGTTGCCTCTCGACCGGCCCCCAACACTATATGAAACGAAAATTTTTGCTTTTTTGGGGAAAATTCAAAGACAATGCATCAATTTGTCATATGCTTGATCAAAATTAGATTTTTAAAAGTTAAAGTTTTTAAATGTGGATCATATGTGTTATTAATTTGGATAATAAGCTTTGTTTAAACTGCCAAGATCACTTTTGTTATAGTTTTTATTTATTTGATGATACACGTTTATTTAATGCAAATCTTTTATCAGAAAAATATAAATAATTTAGTAATGAATTAGTTTTTGAGATTGCATCATTAGACAAACTTACATGTGATATTATATTTAAGCATTGCTCTATTCAATCATTTGTAAATTAATACAATTGTTAAAATGGATCTTAAAAACTAATTTGAAAATTATTTTACAAGAAAAACGACTAATCGACATGGTATTTCTATCGAATGGTTAAAACAAAAAGAGAAATGAATGAATCATATAATATTTCTTATTATATTTTTTCTTCTTTTTTGTTTTCTACGAATGGTCAATCATTGAAAGAAAAATTAACTTATTAAATTAATATAATGACAATAATCGGATAATAAATTTAAGCAATAATTGTAAACAAAATCAGATGTTAAACAAGATCGATAAAATGAACGAAAATCTAGATATTTGGATCATGTCAAAACAAGAATATATAAAACAGTCAAACCTCTGTAATTCGTTCCTTATAAACTCGGAATTCTCGCTTATCCGAAAGTTTGACTTTTATTGATTTTGAAAATGAGGTTGAGACAGACGAAAGCCTCACTGATCAAGATATAGTTTCAATTGCACTTGACCCTGTGAACTAGTTGATGAACCGAAAGTTAAGGAAAAAATAATTTCATACATTTTATTGAGAGAATCTTTAGAGAATATTAAAAACTATATTGAACAAAACCAAGTTTTTAATGAGGAAGAATTAATCGATCTTTCTTATCTCTTTAATATTATTAAAGTTTTTTTAAAATGAAATAAAAAAATTAATTTAGATAGCTTTATTAAATAATATGTAATAAATCTATGTTTTGTCCGTTTTGTTAATTTGTAAATTAAACTCTTATATTTTATCCGAACTTTTAATTTTTTCCGGATTATCATTATCTTGGAAATTTGATAATCTGATCTTATTCTTTCAAAACTTGTTTGTCCGAATTAAAAAAGTTTGACTGTAAACGCTTTTGGATATTAATGTTAAAAAACAAAAATAGTACGTCAATTTAATACAAGTTTTTTCTTCGAAAAATCTGATGTTCTCAAACGTGAAATTGTTCAACTTAGTCAAATTGAATGTTTAACTATGATAGAAACAAAACTTTGTAAGAACAAAACTATGAACTGCAATGAAAACGGTTGTGTAGTTAGTTAAGATTTTCAATGAAATTTTATTTAACAAAATATAATTTATAAAACTAAAAAAAAAAAAATAATTCCTTTTTGATTAATCATCTAATTGACATAAGGCTGCCACACCTCTGTTAATCCAGTGGCTTTCTTCTTTATCTGATGGTATTTCAATATAGAGAACAAAATTAGTCGAATGTCCAGTAGTTGACAAAACACCTCGTCTTGCACTTGTTTTATACACAGGACATGTATATGATGCTTCTTTTTTGATAAGATCCTGTTTTTCGGGTTTCAACAAAATAATTGGTAAAGAATCAAATAATATTTTGGGCTGTGACTCGCCTAAATACATTTGAGTCATATCCCATTTAGCGCCTTCAATAAACAGACCTTTGACATAGGCACCATCTTCTGGCTTGGATAAATCCGACTCATTCTCTTTCAAAAATTCAAACTTGAACCCCAGCTGATCAATAGGAATTTTGTATTTTCTTGCATAATTTTGTGATACACCTGTCAAAAATGATTGCGTAAAATAAAACCCACTTAGCCAAAAAACAATTGGAGGGCCTTCTTCGATCCAAGTCTGAAAAAATTTAAGTCTTACAATCAAATCTGTTAAATAGCTTCCTAATGGTTTTAGGGACGGATAAGATTTAGAAGCCCACATATTGGGCACTTTGCCATTGAGCATACTATTGAAAACTTCTTCCAATTCCGAAGACATTACTACCAAACCTTTGATGGCTTTGCGTAAATCAACCAATGATTTTCTGACTACCGAAGTCAAACGGTTGTACCGGATCAACTCTTGCCTAAGCACTGTATTCATTGATTCTGTGTAAATGACAGGATACTTGTTCATTATGACTTCCAAATTAAAGTCAGGCGGAAGTTTTGACAAAATATCTGCAGCTAATTCGTCTATAACTTGAGATGAATTAGCTCCACCTCCAGAAGATGATTGTCTAGGAAGGGTAGACAAAATGCTTGTGAATAGCAAATTAGTTTCCTGATTATCTTTTGTTATATCAGCATTGTCATGCAAACCGTACACCTCTGGTCTAGGATTTAGAGGAAGAGTTTTAATATAGTCCAAATAGCCTTGCTGGGTCTCACTGTTTGGTGGCGCAAAATACAAACCACTTTCAGAAAATTTATAATTTTCTTCCATCACTACTTCTTTGTTTATAAATTTAAATAGAAGAGACATTAGCAGCCTTCTGTCTTTATCATCAGTCACTCTTCCACCATAATTGCATTCACCAAATAGATAAGTCAAAGCAGCAAGTGGCAAATCATCATATTCATTTAAAAACATTTGCAGTTGTCTCAGACTTATTCTCAAATCGGACTCATTGAACTCGTATGGTATATTCCATCCGAGAGGACCGAATTTTCGTCTCTCTTGAACCAAAGCATGAAAAAAGCATAGACCAAATAAAAGTTTTCTCCACTCGTGCGGTTTATTGCATCCATTGAAAAAGCTAGGATCCGAAATCGGATCATTCAAATAAGATCTTGTCAAATTTGATCTAAGACCTTTGGGTGCCTCGTTGGTCATTTTGACACCATTTTGTAAAATTGATACTGGAAAATTTTCTGATGGATAACTAGTCAGCCATAGTCTAAAATTTTCATGTGTATTCTCTGGTATGATTACTTCTTCGCATATTTTTTCCAACTTAGGCATCCAGGATGGGGCCAAGTGGCAATTTTGCAACACCACCCAACTTCCATCCTTCAGAGCAGCATTAATCATGTTAATTGCAATGGGACCTTGACCCTGGCCTAGAGAAATTGTTTGAATCTTATCACCAGAGTAGCTCATATCTTCACCGAATTTTAGCAAGCCTGCCATTGGATCTGCTCCTGGACTAAGAACAAATATGAGCGGTATACAGCAATTTGAGTCCGAATAAGAACCAGCAAGGTCAAATGGAGGAGGCTCAACATAATTAGAGCCAAGATTTTTTACTATATATTCTTGAACAGCAGGGACCATTTTATCTGGACGTAAACATCTGAGAACAACTAGTCTATCCAGGTCTACCAATTTATTCCATTCATCTGGGTATGTCTGTTCATGTGGTGATGTTGAATCATAAATTGTTTTCCATTTTTCAATATTTTTAGACACATCTTAAAAATTAAAGTTAACTTGTTTTATAAAATGAATCAGAAATGATTGTTGTTTTACGATCATGGATTCCTTTAAGATTTTTAAGCGTTGTTGAAGCACGTACTATTTCTGACCATGATTTATCCGTGAGCCATTGTGGTGCCGGATTGGGATATGGATTTTCTAGGCCAACACCGCCGGTTAGCAAAAAACGCCATACATTGTCATCAATCAAGCCCCTTTAAAATTCGAATAAATAGATATGTATTAATAAATTTTAAAGTTTGCCGAGGAATTTTTTCAGTTTAATGTTGATTCTAAAAGGAATCTATAAGCAAAATAGATTTAGAGCAAAATAAAGCAGAAAGAATTCTTTTCGGGTACCTGTCATTATTTTCGACATTTTTTTCCCGCCTTTTTAAATATTAATTTAAATAATTATTTAAAAAAATAAAATTATATTTTTTTTCAAAGGAAATAACCAGACTTGTTTTTAAGTCACAGTTTTAAGTCAAAGTCATAACTTGACTTAAATTTTTTTTTTTATAAGTCAAAGTTAATGACTTTGACTTAAAACTGTGACTTAAAAACAAGTCTGGTCCTGATAGATCACTTAATCAATCCCTTCGAGATCGTTGTCTGTTGCTAATTGAAATACGAGAATGTAATATTTTAAAATTATTTTGCCATTTTGACAATTATTAGCAATTTTTGATTTGACTTAAAAAAAAAAAAAAATTTTAAGTTAAGAACTAAAACAAGTCTGGAAATAACTTAATAACTTTTTAAAGCTGCTTCTTTTTTTTTATAGATTAACAGCAAAAAAATTTAAATTTTGCCTAGGTTAAAATTTAGTTTATAGGTCACTTCGTTAACACATAATTTCGTTTATGTGTCAATCACAGAATATATGTTTTTTAATCTTTTTTTGTGCTATGTTAATAAAATTTAGATGTTTTTGGCCAACAATCATGCATAATTACCATACAAAAATATTTAAAAAATAAATGTTAGCATGCATCGCATCGAAAAACTACAGCAATTTTTTAATTTTAAGAAAAAATATAAACGGTGTTGGTCAATGTTTTTGCAATTTTGTTCAACAATATTTTTGTTCACTTTTTTGTATGGTATTTTTATCGGGGGATAATCAAAATATAGAAAATAAAATATCGAAAAAAAAATATAGAATTTTATTAAACGTAGAATAAAAAAATATATCGAATCAATAAACATAGAAAAACATGTTAATTTAAATTATTCAATCTGCCAATATATTAGGCAAGCCATCAATATTTCATTTAAAAAAGCAAGATGTTTTTTAAATATTTATTCCTTTCAAATAAATGTTTTATATTTTCTAAATTTTTTCGAAATCTACTTTTTCTACATTTTATATATTTCTATATTTTTTGTCTTCTATATTTTTTTTTCTTTATTTTTTAATATATCACCATTTTTATCGTCACCCTCAATAAAAACGATACATGCTAAGTATTTTAATAAAAGTTTCATATGAGATAACTAAGTAGAAATTGAAATACATAGGTTTATATGGCATAAAGAGCATAGAGTACATAAAAGTCCAGGGTCAGTATCCTTGTAAACGATTGATACAAGTAAAGTTTCATTTAGAAACATCTGTCCACATAAAGTATAGCCAGCATGTTCCAGCCAAGATGCTTTTTTTTTCTTTTTTTTCCATTGAACTGTGACAATATCTCAAATATTTTATATTAATTTATCTTTTAAGTCTATAAAGTCCAAAAATTGAATGTCTAGATATTTTGAAAAAATTTTAGTAATTAATAGTTATTTTACAGTAATATTTAGTTATTAGCCCGATGTTTTCCATACAATCCCATTTTTTTGCATATTCTGACAATATTCTGAATAAAATTCTTAGTTCACTTTTCTTTTATATTGAATTTAACACTAGAAAGCCCGTTGGGTCTTTCTGACCTCACTTATAGATTGTCTTGTGAAAAATTAAAAAAAAAATTTCTTTCACTTATATATGTTCTTTGAGAAAACGTGTCGCCAATTCAGCCGCTACGACAATGCCACCATCGTCAAAAAATCAATAAACAATGATAGAAAAGAATATCAGGTTAGATTGTGCAATGAGAACAAGTCAAAATTTACTTGTAATGATTGCGGAAAAACGACTTGTGGGACATGTTTAAATGAGATGGTTGTAAGAACAATGTGTAAGAGATGTCATGATTCAAAATTTAAATAGTTTTTTTATGTTTTTGAATAAAATAACAAGGATTTAAACATTCAATCTTTGACTTTAAAAAAAAAACAAGCTTTCTAGTGTTGATCTGTATAAATTTCTGAAGTTCTAAGAATGGGTAACAAAATGCTGTAGTTTTGTGACTCACGAATGCTTAATTGATGTATATAAATAAGAACTTACTTGGCTTTGGATAGTTGAACACATAAAATAAATGAAAAAAGTAGCTTGTCTTTTTCAAATAAAGACCGACAAACATTTCTGTATATGGAATTTGTAAAATGATCATTTAAAAAATTGATTCTTTCTTTTAGATCATTTGATTTTTCGCTGTTGGTAATCGAATTAGAATAGAGATTAATGAACCAATTTAATGAATATTGATACATGGGATCAATATTGGCAAGATCGCTTATGCAAAAGAATAAAATGGATGAATGTTCAGCAACTGGCAAATAGCCAAGTCTTGTCTCTTCAATTTCTTTTTGGGTTTCTTCAGCAACGGCCTGTTTTGCTGAAATTTCTTCACTCAAAACCTTAGACGAAGACAAAACCTGAATGGCTGTTTCATCTTCTAGAATGTTTCCTTCCGATGACGATAGAACTTCTAAAATTTTGTCCTCAATATTTTTCAATTGTTTTTTATTTTCAGCAGATTCAATAATCAATTGATTTTTAACTTCTTCTAATTCAGGCTTTTCTTTAGCAGCTACCAAGCTAAGCAATTGATCCTGCAGGCCTAATGGCGTAATCATAAAGTTCAATAAAGTTACTTTTACCGATACTTCTGGTAAATAATGAGGATTTCTTAATTTTGTCGTAATGTAAAATCGAAAATCTCTTGAATACTCAATTATATTCTCGCCAAATTTCATATATTCAACTCCTTGTTGTTTAAATGTTGATTTGAGAAGAATAGCTTCGAGAGATGGATCGAGCTCTTCGCCAACATTCTCTAAAAGAACTGGCGTTCCAAACTGTATGGCATTTTCAAGTGTTCTAGTATAATTTGCATCTGAAAGCTTGATTATTTGTAATTTGGCATCCTTTTCCATATTTTTGATCCATTTATTTGCTTGTCCTTGAGGATCAATGCACAAAGGCCATCGTCTTGAGTTGCTGACTATTATACCATTATCTACTGAAAATGCGTCAACTGGTAGGCCGGCTATTTGCCATGCTCTTATTTTAACAGGATCACCAAGAGTATTAGTCAAGCTTAATTGTTCTGAGCAAGGTATTTTTTTTTCTCTGCATAATCGGACCCATTCCTTGGTGCAATCGTTTCGGTAGTTGACAGTAAAAGCTCCTAGATATGCTACAACACCAGACGAAAGTAGCACGTCTCCTGTAATGCGATAATATCGTTCTGTTAGCATTTTTGCATTTTCTGTCCAACGGTCTTTTTCACCACCTAGTCCTCCGATTAATTTCTCAGCTCTGATTAATTTTTGTTCACATTGATGAATATTGTCCTCCAATTCTTTCTTTTTTTGCTGCATGGCTAAAAAAAAATTATTGAATTTTTTTTAAATTATTTTTTGTATCATTTAGATATATTTTATTTTATCCTATTATAAGGTTGTAGTAAAAGTTAAAAAAAAATACAAAAAAATTTTAAATGTTTTAAAATTAAATATTTGATCTTTTAATTTTTTCAATCAAAAAATTTAAATATGTCTTACTTTCGAATTGATCATTTAGTGCTTGCAATTTATCCATGTATGTTTTGAGTTCAGCTCTTTTGGCATCTAATTTTTTCATTTGTTCAGCCAGTTCGGCTTCAGCTTGAGCCAAACGGGCTTGTTTTGGTGCAACTATTCGAAAGACTTTGTCATAGCTGTCCATGGCGCGTACCCAGCGGCATAAACCTTCGCACGCAGTTGACACATTTCTTATGCTCATTGGTTCAAACATTGGATCAGGAATGAAGCGTTCACGGACACGTTTAATTATCGGAGGAGATATATTGTTTTTGTCGTATGTAATTAAACTTTCTAAGAATTTCATATCGCCTAACATCTTGAGAGATGGGCCCCAATAGTCATCAGCCATTTTTCCACTAGCGTCAGGTTTTCTCTCAGGTTTAATTCCTTTCATTACACAAACTGCTTCAAGTACAAATTTGACAGCTTGCGGCGGATTTTTCATAGCCTTTACTAAGGTTATATCTGCTTGTTTAATTGTGTTTAGAGCTGCGATGGCTGCTTCTAAAGCAGGAGTCGCCTCAGCCAAATCATTTTCACAATCGTCTTTGATTGATTGAGATGCTGCAGCAGCTTCGTTCATTATTGCTTCGTCAGCTGCGACAAGCTCCTTCTTAGCCTCGACTTCGACTGTTTCTTGTTCTATTTTAACCATTAATTTTTCAGTCTCTTCGCTTGTTTTTACTAATTGAGGCTGAAGTTCTTGTAATTGTTTTTGCATGGCTCCAACCTGTGTGGCTGCAAACGCCAATTTCTCCAGACCATTTGTATATCTTAAAATATTAAAATAAAATTAAAATCAATAAATTCTAATACGAGTTTATTTAAATAAATTAAATTTTTGTTTTTCTTTAACTTGAATAAAATAAAATATCCTTTAATTTTATCAATATATAGATTAAGTAATTTTTAAAACTTAATTAATTAATTAATTTCTCAATTTAAAGGCGATTAAAAATTTGATTAAGTTACTTATCGATTGTCATTTTAGATAATTTAATCTGAAAATTAACTGATATTTCTTGTTTTTTTTTAACTTGCAAATTAAGGGTTTTCTGAAATTAGGAAAACATATCAAAAAAAAATTTGAGTAATTAATTTTTTCTTTTAAAAGTTTAAAACTCGTTAAATGAAATTTTTTAGCTAATACATTATTTGTATCATCTAAATGAAAAAAGAATATAGTAATTACGGCTTGAAGCGAACAAGGGGTAATAACGATAAGTGTTTTTTGATCTCACATAGCTTTTTTTGACAAGTTTTTTTTTGCGCAAACAAAAAATTACTATTTTTCTATTTTCTTTTCTACAAATTAATCAATTGATATAAGAATTATCCCTTATATATTATTTTAAATTGTAAATAACCCCATAAATAAAAAAGATACCGCTTGCGGAAAAAAAACTTCTTGAAAAAAAATTTTTTTTTAAACAATGACCCTTTGTCTTATGTAATTTTTGACCCTGATTTCATTTTTTCAATCGTTTTTTTTTTTCAAAGAGATAACCGTTCTCTTTCTATTTAAAATAAACACATTTTTAAAAAAAATCAATTTAGGGTTGTACCGTTAATTGGTTTGTTTTGAATTTCTGTATAAAAATAGATTGATTATTGAAAGTTTCTTTTTTATAATGATTTTTTTTTTTAAATGCCAAGAACAAACTTTAAAAATAAACCTGCTGCCAATAAAAAATACACTGACGAGTCACTGAATAAAGCCATAGACGAAATTAAAAATAAGAAACTTAACATATTTCAAGCGGCAATTAGATTCAATATTCCATATTCCACTCTTCATGATAGAACACAAGAAAAGAGCTTTCAAAAAAAGAAAACAATAGAAAAAAGTCTGATAAAGCTACAAGTAATCCAGCACCTAATGTAGATCTAATAGTAGAGCCAAATATGAGTTTAAATAATGAAAAAAATTGTTACATGTGTAAA
>VANL01000531.1:0-30577 GCA_006352455.1 Brachionus sp. 'Tiscar' | reverse complement strand
ATAAAAGAGGATTTGATTCACTTGGTGATAATCAATTTATCAAACGTGGTGATGAACAGACAGATGAATTAAACCTTTGGCAAAAAATTTATCAAATTATTGAGAAAAATCGAAAATATAAAAGAGGATTTGATTCACTTGGTGATAATCAATTTATCAAACGTGGTGATGAACAGACAGATGAATTAAACCTTTGGCAAAAAATTTATCAAATTATTGAGAAAAATCGAAAATATAAAAGAGGATTTGATTCACTTGGTGATAATCAATTTATCAAACGTGGCAATGAACGCCTTTTTTTGCAACCAGAATTTTTAGAATTTATACAAAGCAAATATTCAAAAAGAGGATTTGATTCACTAGGTGATAATCAATTTATCAGATCGAGTGACCAAGAAGCTTCATCAGAATATATGTAATCTGTATTTTTTAAATGGTAGTATTTTAAATAAGAATTCAAAACTTTTTTGTTTAATTAATTCAAATTTTTGTATTTCATAATGTAATAAAAATCAAAAATTTTATTATTTTCAATAATGAATCTCCCTCAAATCGTAAATCTAAATTAATATAAGTTCGAGTGAAAAAGTTATATCTCTATTTTACTTTAATTTTATTATTATCAGGCATCACGGCACTCTTTTTTTTTTCGCATATCTAGACCAAACTTGGTAGTCTTTAAACCAATTTTTTTAGGCAACCAATTCAGACCTGTTACCTAGTTGATCAATTTCATAGAATAAAAAGTCATCGGCTTTAGCTGGTAGCCTGAAAACATTGAGTATAAAACTACCGAGTTTGGTTTAGGTACTCGAAAAAAATGAGTGGGTTCGGGATGGGGTCTGCTTGACATACTCATTCCTTACTTAAACCAGATACTAGATTAAATGGATACTGGAATAAATGCTAATCTTAATTTTTTTCCTTTTAATTTAATAAAAAAAAAAGCTAATCAAGCATTTCAACAATTTAATTTAATATTTATATGAAATTTATAATTAAAATTTAATATTAGCTAAAAAAAGTCATAACTAATTGGCAACTCGCATTTATTAAAAAATAAAAACTTACAATTAAATATAACAAATTGAATGAATTTTTTCAAAATTAATTTTTATCAAATAAAATTAATTCACTTAAATATTAAATAAACACTCAATAAAAAATTGTATTGAAAAAGATCGGGATCGCTTTTAAATTTGTTTTTGATTATTATTTAAAAAAGCAAATATTATAAGTAATCATTAATTACAATAAACTCAAAATCAAAAATTACGAATTCAACCATCCATTATTTTTATGATTCGAATTTAAAAGCTTAAAATATTATTAAAATATCTTTTTCATATAGCCAAAAAAATCTCTTTTAAAACGATCTGAAAATTTTGAAAAGTTCTATTTCACAAATTAATCTAAAAATCAAATAAGATTTACTAATTTTATTTATTCATTAAGTATTTATATATTTTTGCACGTTTGGCTAATTTAGTACAAAATTATATGGTCATTTGCATGCCATAATTGAAACTCATTTGATTAAATACTTAAAATCACCTCATTTAAAGACCAAAATTAATTTAAGAAACTTTGGATATTTTTAATTATTTTTGTTAGCTAATCATTCTTATCATAATATTTAAACTAACATAATTCTGGATTTAAAACTTCAATAATATTTATTTGAACATAATTTTAATTTTATATTTTAGTTTTTACTTAAATAGCAGGTTGTCACTGATAGACAAATAGAATTAAAAAAAAAGAATAATTATATTTTGTTTATAATCCAATTCTTTTTGTAAAAATAAATAGAAAAAGCCATATTTTTCGATCAAACTCATTCAGAATATTTGATCTCCAAGATCATTTAAAATTTGATATTATTTGCAGATTTTGGTTAGTGACAATGAGTCGAAAATCTAAAATAATTATACAACAATTAAACTTCTAAAATCTAACTGTTTAGGGTAGGTAATGGAAATTATATTTAAACTGCACATAAAAATTTTTATAAATAGTTGACATTTAAATTTTTGATTAGGTTTGTTTGAACCGGCAATTGTTTTATTTTAATTGTCTCGTATTCTTTTTAAGAATCATTCAAAAAATCTATGAAACTATGTATGTTGTGATTTTTTAGTCTAGAATTATTTCTTAGAGGCAATTTAGATTTTTAATTAATTTGTTTTTATTTTAAAGGGTCAATAAAATTTGAAAACTCTTAGTCAAAATAAAGTTAAAATCAGATTAATTAAAAATACCAAGAAAAACTGATTTATTCATTTTCACTAAAGAATGTGATTTATTGTCGAATAAGCTTGGATTATGAGGGATAATTTAAGATTAAATTTTATCTTAAAAAAATTCAAATCATTTAATATTTTAGCTTATATTTTTGTTACCAAATTTAATATAAAAACTAGGCCTTTTGCTGGTTAAAATTCAGCTTGAAATCTAGTTTGTTATGCAATTCAATGAAAAAATTAAAAATTCTAAACAATTTTTATTAAAATTTATTCTTTCTTAGACTTCGTCATTGAATTATACCTAATCTGGTATTATTCATTCGAAAGATTACAAAAAAATAATAATGAGAAAATTTTCCCTAAAAGGTCTTGTTATTTACAAAAATTTCTAAACAAAAATAACTAACTAACGAGCTTTTTATTGTCATACCCTCCTTCATTTGTCGATGAATTTTATCATTAACATTAATAAAGCGTTCGAAATTCAAGCCTTAGAAATTGTTTGCCAAACGCTCACTAAGTTTTTTTTAATCATGAAAAAATTTTCATATTTTTCAAAATTATGCTTAATTTGTGCATCAATTTCATCTGAAATTTTTTTGGACCTTTTTTTCAATCACTTGAATTTTAATTATTAAATTTTTTTTTAGATATATGCTTCAACTCAGTAACTTTTTTAATTTATTTCAAGAAATTTAATTAATCAACTAAAATGGAAATTAATGAAGAAGGTTACTATATTGAAATTATTCATCTTTATTTTAACTATAATAAAATAATTTTTTTTTAAGATATTAAAATTGACAAGTTGACCCTGGACCAAAATGCATTGGATTCAGCAATAGATAAGACTGATATACCAGATCTAGAATATGACGAAGAGATATCACCTCTAGTTGCAGATGGTAATCTATTGATTTATTTTAAATTATAATTAATGTTGTAATAAATGTTCATAAATAAATAAAGTAGTCGAAAACGATTTATTGTCATTGTTGGGTAACTGAAATTCAGCGCTTTTTACTTTTAGTTTAAACCTTTTGAACTAATTTTAGGTTTAGGCTTTACACTTGTTTGCTTCTTTACTAACTAAACATTTTTTTGTTTATTTTTTTTAATATTTGTTTTTGAAAAAGAGTCTAAAATTGGAAATAGTCACTTAACATCAGATAATTTGATTGATGAAGATTATGAGGCTGAATTGGGCGCTCATGTTTCATTTAGCCCAAGCTTAATTGATTCTGAGAGCGAAAAGAAAGCAAATGATCTAAAAGAACGCATAGATCGCTATGGTATAGTTAATGTTTGCGGAACTGATTTATCAGGACGTCCAATTATTGTAATTTCAGCGGTGAATCTTCCCAATGCAGATCAAATTAATCAAGAAAAAGAATTTTTTCATAATCATCAGCATTTTTTTGATGTATTATTAGAGTAATTTAAATTAATAAAAACTAATCTATTTGTATTAAATTTTATTAAGAATTTTATGCGGAATTTTAGAAAAATACGTTGAATCTGAGTATACACTTGTGTATTTTCACTATGGCTTAAAAAGTTCGAGTCAACCTTCTTTCAATTGGCTAACAAAAGTTTACAAAATGCTTGATAGGAAGTGAGATACAAGAATTATACAAGAATATCAAACAATGTTAAGTTAAGCATCACGACTTAAATATCAAATATTTAGCTTGATACTTAACTAAGCATAAAGTTGATTTATTTGTTTTAATTTTAATTGTTTTAGATTCAAAAAAAACTTAAAAGCTTTGTTTGTAGTCCATCCATCGATGCTATTTAAAGTTTTATGGCAAGTTATTCGACCGCTAATTAGTTCAAAATTTAACAAAAAAGTCACATATTGTAGCACTTTATCAGAACTTGGTGCTCACATCGATTTGAACATTCTGAAAATTCATCCTGAAATCAAGATGTATGTTTATTAAGATTAATAAGAAAAAATTTATTTTTATTTCATTAAGACATGATGCATCTATTAAGCCGAGAAAATCAAGTGTGTCTATTGAACAAATTCAATTCGGACCATTCCAGCAATTTAAAGTTCCGCTTCAAAAGTAATCTTATATTTTTTCTTGTAAGAAAATTTTTTTTTATCTAAATTAAGAATCGCAGATGAAAATAAAGGCGATCCAATTCCTTTATGCTTAAAAGAAGCAGTTATTTTTATACGAAAAAGTAAATGCTAATTAATGGGTAAAATAATGTTTAACAAAATATCTTTTTTAGACATGGATGAAGAGGGTCTTTTTAGAAAATCGGGTAGTTTTGAAAGGATTAAAGAAATTCAATATTTGTATAACTATGGTCAACCGGTGGCTTATCATACTTATGAATACCATGTGGCTGCATCTATAATAAAAGCCTTTGTTAGAGAACTACCAGAATCACTTTTGACAGATACAATTTTTAATGAAATGATGTCTTTACAAGGTATTTTATTTTTAAAAATTTTTCTTGATAATTTATTTTATTTGCTATAGCTTTGGATATAGTTGATAAAGTAGAAGTTGCCAGAGATCTACTAAGTGCAAAGTTGCCACCATTGAACTACAAAGTCCTTAATTATTTGATATCATTCTTAAACGAGGTTACTCAGCATTCGGCTAAAAATAAAATGGATGCTAGAAATTTGTCGTATGTTTTTGGTCCTAATTTTTTGCGTAAACAAAACGATCCAGAATTTGGTCTAGTTAATATAGAAAAAATTAATAATTTTGTGGAATTGTTGATAAAATATCATCCTGATATTTTTAGCTGATATTAATTATAGACCAAATAAATTGACATTAAAGCTTTTTTGGTTATTTTTTAGACTATTCTAGTTGTTTCTTGTGTAAAAAATTATAATTCTAGCGATAATTTATATGTTTTAGCAAAATGATGAACGTATTTTATTTTTTTCAAATATTTATTTTAACTTATTGTGGATTTTTTCCGGTTTCATGATTATTTTATTTAAAAAATAAAAATATAAATTTTACCTTGATTTATTAATAAAAGTAGTATAACTAGTAAATACTTCAACTTGAAGCTAGTCCAAGCAAGGCTCTAATGAAATATAGTATTTGAAATGTAATCATATAATGTATAGTTACAAAGTAAATGTTAAAAAAACTGTATTAAGATAAAAAGAATGGAATCAGTAAAATTTAGTGAAGAATGTTTATTCAATGAATAAAACAATGGAATTGTTTTACTGGAATTTGGTGTTGAATGAGCTATTATCATGTAGAAATTTTTCGTTTATTTAAAAGAAGTGTTAAGTCTTAAAGATGCGTTGATATTTTGAAAAATAACTTGATTTCATTAATTCAGAAATTTTTATAAAATATAAAAAAGCTTCTATTAGAGAAGCGAAATCAAACTGTTTCCTTTTTTCACAAAATTTTTTAAGTAGTTTAAGACTGAGTTGCATATTCTATATTTTAGTTTTTATTCTTAGATTAAAGAATGAATTATTTTGTTTTAATCAAACTTTTTCAAATTATTATTTTATGAAAAAATTCATTTTTTAATTAATATAATTTTAAAAAAAAATTTTGATAGCTAACTGATAATTTTTTAATAATTATCAAGAAGTTAAACTGTAATTCTTTATATTATTGAAATTTAAAGTAAATTTTTGATCCTTAAAATAATTGTATATGCAAATAAATTAAATGGTCAATTAAAATAATATTTTCCTAAATCAAAAATTATAATAATGAAGTTATTTTGAATGCTATTTATACCGTGAAAAATAAAATAATAATTGCTTAAAATATGTTCGAATTATTGATTTTAAATTTATTATTTTAATATATATGCATGTATATAGTACAAATCTAACATAAAAATTCAGTTTTACGCTACTAATTTTTATTTATTTCTAATTCATATTTCAAGAAATTTCTGATTAAGAATGAATTTTGAGTTAATCTTCAAACATGAATTTTGAATTTATTTGGTTTTATTTTTTTCAAACTTGTTTTGTTCTTGGTCAAAACTATGTGACTTTTCTTGGGGGCAAAGATCCTAACTCTGATAACGAAGCCCATGTTATTCAACTTGAATGTTCCAACCAGATAAAATCCCTTTATTTTGACATTCAGTTAAATAAATGGGAATTTTCATCAGCAGATTCATGTCTTCGTTCATTAAATGATATACTATTTTATTGTCAAAGAGCCTATCCAAAATTAAATGTAGTAAACATCCAGTTAATTTCTGAAGAAATAGACTTCAAAATTTGTGATTCAAATAAATGTTCTAACGAATTCAAGCGAGGATCCCTATACAAATGTCTTTATGGAGTTTTTAAATCCAAAGAGCAGTTACAAGTACCGTTTGACTGCAAATTTCAGCATTTGATAAGCAAAAAAGACTGTCAAAATACTAAGATGTGGAAAAAACTCGCAAAACAAAAATGCCAATCTATTGACCAAGTATATTCTGTCAAAAATTATTCAATGATTCAATGGTGTGATGCATTTAAAGATGGAATCGAAACATTCAGTGGAATAGAGTTTGTTTGCTGCCCAAACCATTCAGGAATTCAAAAGATTCAAATCGAAGATGAAAATATTGATTACCAACAGTATCCAGTTAATTACTATTTTGATGATAAAGAGGAAATTGACACAAAAAAATATGTAAATAATTTTAAGATTATAGACAAGGATGCAAATAAAAGCAAGTCTAAGTTTATGGGCTATGCAACAACATTTTTTCTAATAGGATTTTTTATGACTGTTTTTATATTTGCTTTTTCTCGAATAATAAAAAAAAGTCAGAACAGAGACATTTTAAGAGAGAGGCTGAACCAGCATTCAGACAAAAATCAGGATTCTCAATTGGATCAAATGCAGATAAATGGATACGAAAATCCAACATATAAATTTTTTGGTGATCAAAATTTAAATATCTAAAAAAAATTTTATTCAAAATTTTTTCATGGTTTAAATCAGAAAAATATTTTAGTACCAAAAATAAAATAAAAATAAAAAAATGTTTTTTTTAATTTCAACACACATTTTTTTTCTTTGATAGCAATAAAAAAATTAATTTTTAGTTAAGTAGAACCTTTAAATTTATAAAATTTGGCATTAATTTTAAATGAAAAAAAAATTTCCAAAAAGCTTTTAGAATTTTGTTTAAGAATCAATAAATTTTAAAGATTATGACAAGAATTTCAAAATAAAGATAAATTCTTTGAATAAAATAAAAAAAAAACAAGAACTGGAAATGATTTAGTATAAGATTTAGTATAAATTTGAAAAAATCAAAAATATCAAAATATTAAAATTATTTTTAGTTTTGATTAAATTTTGAATTTTTTAATTTCCGTTTTAAAACTAATATTTTTTCATTCATTTAAAAGAGCATAATCAAAACCATTTTGTTCATTTCGAATAGCGTACTTTTTCATTGATGTACTTTATTTGAATACTAAACATAGAATAACCAAGTGAACAACAAGTTTTGATGTTTTTACGTTTCCATAATTTCCATATTTTAGAAATTGCTTGAATAAAATAGAAAAAACTATATAATCTTAATAGGACTGACGAGTTAAGCAAACAAATCCATGCAGTTGATCAAGTGTATAAAAAAAAACTGCGAGAAATTTTCATTTTTTCTCACATGCCTTTTTTTTTATAGAAAAATTTCAAACTTTACTTTCAAATTTCACTTGAATCTTAAAAATTTTGAAATCTTCCAAAATAACTACGAAAAAAAATATTCGTATTTAGTATTTCGACAGATAATTTTATACTCAATTTGTTTTTGATATCTTAATTTAATACGCAATAGACATGGACGGATCAGCCGGTGATTCGAAATCGAGTACCAGCACTCTATCATTTGGCCCCACATGGTCTGAACTATTGTCTTTAAAGATTTTTTAAAAAATTTTTCCTATTTTAAAGGTTAAAACAATTTTCTAACCCTGATGGCCAACGAAATATGGAGCCAGATGGTTTGACTTTTCAAATGGCCAAACATAGGTACACACGAGAGGAAATGCTGGCAATATTTGACTCCATTGAGCAAAAACTAGTCTCCAAGTCGATGCCAAAAGAGCTAATTGATTTTGAAGGCTTTTACCAAAAAGAACTACAAAAGCCAATATTATTTTTTGCTCCCACAGCTGAAGAACAAGTAAATAAAATAATTTGATTTAATTTTTGAAGAGTTTTTCTCTTGAACTCTTTATAAAGAAACTGATGTCCAGCTGTGTAAATAGTCAAGCTGCGTTAAATGCATTTAGCAAAGCTAAAGGAACCTCGGGTTCTAATCGAAACTCAGAGAACAAGAAAAGCTCTAAAGATGTAAAAGCCAGCAATAGTCGAGGATCAACTCGTGGTCGAGAAAAAGATCAAAAATCAAAGAAAAATTCAAAAGAATGGAGAACTAATAAAGATTGGTCTGGAAGCAAAAAATCTCAGGATGATAGTTTTAAAAATCGTGCAAACGATAGCAAAGAGTCTCAACCTGAATGGTTCAATGAAGAAGAAACTGAAATAAAAGAACTAAATGAATCTAAAACAATGACTTTTGACGAAAATGGAAAATTTATTATTCAAGATGAATCCGATAAAGACTTGAATGAAAACATTGATATCAATAATGAAAGTTTAAGTCCGAAAAGTATTCATGATCCAGACGAAGAAGAACTAGGTGACATTGCTTCTAGAATGACTGATATTTTGATAAACGAAGCTGAGGAAAAACTTGAAATAAATGAACTTAATCAACAATTTCAGCAAGCTCAGGCGCAGCTAATGGTCAATAGACTCCAATCAGGTAGTGTTGAAGATTTTTCGGTCAGTGATAAATGGTTCTATCTTGACTCACATAGCAAAATTCAAGGCCCTTTCAGTTCTGAACAAATGGCCAATTGGCTAGCATCGGGCTATTTTAGCATGAATTTAATGGTTAAGCGAGGATGTGATGACAAATTTGTACCTCTAGGATTAATTGTTCAAAATCTAAATCAAATGAGAGTGCAGCAACCAAGCGGCTCTTTTAAAACACCACCAAGTCAAACTAGTTCCCAAAACATATCGCAGTTTTTTACTAAACAAAATGTTGAATCAATCGATGCAAATTTAAGCAACATCATTCAACAGCTACAGCAAATTCAGATTCAACAAAAGACAGCTGTGGCTTCATTGAACACTCTAGGAGTGAATACTGTGGCTTCTATCTTGCAAGAATTAAGAAACAAACAAGAAAGCTTGATTAGCAAAATAAATATAACAAAACAAAATAGTCCAATTATAAACAACATTTTGCAGCAAAGCTTAAATTTGAATCCTGGATGGACTGGTCAAGGAATGATACCAATGTCGAATCACCAGCTTGGCGCTTCAAGCAATCCTTTGAAAGAAAAAATTTTGACTTTGATGGAAATAAAACGAAAAGAGGAGGAGAAGAGACGCTTGATTGAAGAGGAGATAAGATTAAAGCAAGAGGAAGAGAAAAAACGACTAATAGAAGAAGCTAGGATTAAACAATTGATCATTATGTCCAAATTGGCTAGACAACAAAATTTAAACATTAACCAGAATCTTCCAAATTATCTTGAACAACAAGCACTGGAAAAAAAGATGCTAATGGAACAGATTAAACTAAAGGAAATGCTTAATGCTCAGCCAGCTAATTTGAACAATGTTATGGGATATTTATCTAATCAGCAGTTTTCCTCGTTTAGTAATGATCAATCATTTACTGATTTGTTAAGAAAAGAAAATGAGTTTAAAAATGATCAGGGAAAACAAATTTCAGCAAAATTCTCAGATGATATTGCCAACTTGTCGGCCAAAAGTGGATATTTTGCGCCTAAAAATGATCAAATCATCGAGAGCTAAGTTAAATTTAATTTTCCGTTTAAAAGTTGCTTTTTTACATTGTTTTAATTTTTGTATATTCCAAATAAATTTTGTTAAAAAATCAACTTTTTATTTATATTGTTTAAAAGTGCTTGAAACATTATTATTTAAAATATTTTCCAATAATTTAAAAAAAATGACAAAATTAAAATTAAGCTAAATATTCTTTTAGTCCATATAATTTACAATAAAAAAAGAACAAGCGATTTTTTTATCACTCAATCACCGGATGAGCTTTTTCGGTGCTGTATACTTTATCTTTTATTTGTATATGGTTAAATAAATGTAATCATCTTTTAAAATTTTTTTTTGAAATCTGATAACTAAAATCAAAAAATATTAAAATTAATTTATTTTTATTGCAAAATATGCTTATTTTCATGGAATAAAAATTTTAAAAAAAGTTAACACAAATCGTCCAAAAAAGCCCTCCGGGTTTTTAATGTTAAAATTATCAAATCATTCCGTTTTACTAGATAAGTAAAAAATTTTTGAAATATAAATCAAACATGGAAAATATTGCAGCATTTAGAGTATAAATTTAAAAAAAAATATTTTAATTTTAAAAGAATTCTAAAAATAAATTAAAATTAACTTTTAAAAGCTTTTGTTTAAATAAAAAAAAAATTAAATAACTTGTAAATAACGTATTTTCTTGGACGTCTACTAAGAGCAATAATGGCTTAATATTCGCCTTTAAGGAATCGAGAAAAATAAATAAAATAATTCGCTTAAAGACTGAAATGGGTCAAAATAGACTCATTAACTTTTTAAAATCTTATTTTATATAAAATATTGGTAAATAAAAAATATGATTTTTTAAACTTAATTGATTTTTTTTTTAATATAATACTAAAAACACTTTCACATATCTGAAATTCGGTTTAAAATAAATGTTGAAAAGATCCATTAAGAAACAGGTTTGCAATAATTCAAAGACAAAATTGTAAAATTTAAAATATTTCATAGCATAACGGCTAAGTTTATTCACAATAAAAAGATTAAAAATATCAAAAATTAAACCTATTAAAAATTTTATCAAAATTTTAAAGTAATTTCAAAGAATGCCAACGTAAGCATTAAAAAGGGCTAATAGAACAATGTACCAGAATGAAAAGAATGCTAAAAAGTGTGGCAATAAATTTTTGATCTCATTGTTAAAAACTTTCTTGGTGTAGGACATTTTAAAAAGACAACACTGTAATTTGTTAAAAAAGTACATTAAGTAAATTTAATTTAATTAGTGTTTTGATCTCATGATATTTTTACTAAAACTTGTACAAATATTTTTGTTAATAAAATTTTAAAGTTAAATGTTTTTTAATTTTTTTTTTGGGTCATAATTAACCCATTCTAGTCTTTAACGTTACTTTTTATTTCTTCGATGGAAAAGGGTTTACTTATCAATACAGAAAAGTCTTCAATTCGTCTAAATTTTATTACACAATTTTTTATGTTGAGAAAAAACTTTTTATTAATTTTGACCAAGTTTTTTTTCATAATTTCACTCGTATGAAGAAAAATTATTTTTTAAAATTTAATAAAATTGTAAATTTATTCTATCACGTGGTTTTATTAAATTTATTTAATTAATAAAATTTTTTTATTTTAATTTACAATTTTTTCTAAAATTTATTTATTCGATTTGTTATAAGAAAACAAAAATCTTTAAATCTTATAAAATATAAATATATGAATCAACAGAGTTAATTTGAATAAAGAAATAAAATATAAAACGAGGATATTTAGAGCTAATTTTCACCGTTCAAATTAATTAAATTTTGGTCATTATTAATTAAGACTATTTGACCATCGTCATGGTCCATCCCATCATTGTTGTACATGTATTGCATGTTATCAAATTCATATTTTTTTTCCTTTTTACCAGGAAGTTTCAGTGGAGTCTTTGGCGACCACATTATGTAGAATAAAACTACCACTGATATAAAATTGACAAAAAATCGTATACCTTATTGTTGAATAAAAATTAGAAAATTTAAAATTTTTTCAAAATTACCCAAAATTAGTCTAAAGCGAAATAGCTCTGATAAAAATGAACAAATAAATATAAGAACAGGTAAGTAGATAAACCAAACTAAACAGCATGCACCAAAGTGTAAATAAAATTTCATGTATTTCTCAACTTTTTCTTCCCTTGAAACATGATCGAGAAAAATTCTGCTTTTATCTAAACTGCAAGAAATAAGATTTTCGTTTACAAATTCGTAATCTTCGTCCTCATCACTAGAAACTATTTCGTTTGAATTTTTAGTCATAACAGATGCATTATCATCTTCACCACCTGTTATGATATTTTTAATTAAAAAATAAAAATTGAATATTAAATGAATAATTACTTAGTTCATTTCTTAAGACAGCAGAATCTGCATGTCGAAATGTTTCTTTTAGTTCTAAAAGAAACCAAACCATAAACAACAATCTTATGCCCAATTCTACAATACCGGCTACTGTTTCATAGGAATTCATGTTAAAAATTGGATCGATGGTTTCCTAAAAATTGATATATTAAAATTTTTAAAAATTCATTTTAAAAAAATTTCATACCAAAGAAATCAAATGACTGATAATTAGACTAATTTGAAGAACTGCTCCCACACCAATATATTTTTTGCTAACTTTTAACTCTTTTGAACGAGTAGTCCATCCCTTGGCTATGCATATTACTATCAAAATCAGGATTGAAATTCCGATTGTTTCCATTAAGTCTCCTAAATAAAGAAAAAAATAGATTCCTTTACCATCAAAAGCATATACAAAAGTGTGTATCATTGATAAAAAGCGACTTGTCAGTTCTATAGTGACGTAAACAAATAATAACAGATAAAGATAGTGAAAATGTTTTTTGATTCGATGGACAATAAATGGTAGTATAAAAAAATATATTAAAAATGAGCATAAATAAATTTGGAATACATTCTGAAATTCGTATGTAAACTGATATCCAAACAAAACAGTTTTTTCAGATCTAGGATTTCCATTTACTAACCAAATATCATATTCGATTGTGTATGATGGATTTTTGCCTTTGTTTTTAGACCTATTGTTGCCAATCATGCTTGCTATGTCTTTCCATTTACAGTTGTCACGTACACATGCAACAAGACTTAAATACCAAAACCTTGGTTGATTTATGTCTTGAATTTTGTAAGTAAATTGATAACCCGGAATAACATTTTCCTTTCTGTCTTCATCATTGCATAATTCATTATTAAAACATGGCACATGTCTAATAAAATCAAGAGTTCCATTTTCATTGCATCCAAAAAAGAATGCTTTTTGGTTAATGCCCTCAAACATCAAGTTACAGGCTTCAGAACGTGGTCTAATACGTCTATGTTCATAGTAATCATAAAAATAATTGTAGTCCATTAGAGTAAGCATTATTTGCAAGTTTGAAGGAATTGGTTTAGTTTGATCAATATTGACGCCATCTACCAGCGAAATATTACCATAGATAAAGCCTCGAGTAGAATATTTTTCTATCGTATTAGTCGACTGAATACCGAAACGTGTTAAGAACTTAAAAAACTCATCTGTTTTGAAAGTTCCTTTCAAATGAAGTCCATTCGACGGTATATATAACAAGAAAATAACTAGCCATTGCAAGCAATTCCGAAGCAGATCAAATTTCATCTTCAATTGATCAATTTTTTAATTTTCATTCTAAATCAAAATGCTAAATATTTTAATTTTTCTTTTTCAAAATAAATCTGTAAAAAAAAATTTTTTTTCTAATATTTTCATAATTTTCAGACTAATTTTGTTTCGTTTTATTTTAAGTTTTAAACATATGAATGAGTTGTAACTTCAAATTAAAATTTAAATTATTCAACAATAAAAAAATAATAATAATAATAAAATAAATAATAATCTAGTGATGACTCAAAATAAAACGAATGTAAAAATTAATTTGCAATTAGATTTTGAAGGCTTGGCAACAAAGAAAATTTTTTTTAGAAATGGGAATTAAAGTCTCTAGAACAAAAAAAATAAGCAAAGAAAGACCTGTAAAATCTGTTCGAGCACCATTTAAAAATGTAATTCAAATCGAAGATATCTTTGATAATTTGCTTGATAATGACATACCCAATCTTATTAAATTGAAAACTCATTTGGAAAACGAGGGTCGGGTTGGCCAAGATTTAGTTTTAAAAATTATTAGTATGGCTGGTGAAATTTTGAAAAAAGAACCCAATGTGTTGTACATAGAACCTCCTGTTACCATAGTTGGTGACATTCACGGTCAGTTTTATGATCTGTTAACAATTTTATCTCTTGGCGGTCATCCTAATCAATCTAATTATCTATTTATGGGTGATTTTGTAGACAGAGGTTTATTCTCTTTTGAGTGCGTATGTTATCTCTATGCTTTGAAAATTTTGTTTCCACGAAAAGTTTTTTTACTTAGAGGAAACCATGAGAGTAGACATTTAACAAAATTTTTTACATTTAGAGATGAATGCTTATTAAAAGCAAACGAGCAAATTTATGAAAAATTTATGAACTCTTTTGATAATTTACCAATTGCCGCAATTGTTGACTCAAAATTTTGTAAAAATTTTTTTCTTATTTTTTAAATAATTAAATAACCTGTACAGAAAAGTTTGTGTTCATGGTGGATTGTCACCAAACTTTACAGTGACAAGTGAGTTGGAAACAGAAAATAGGTTCAAGGAAATCCCCAAATACGGAATTTTGTGTGATTTAACATGGTCAGATCCAGTTGATAATTCTGAGCTAGAAGATAGCCAGGAAAAATCAAGTATCGAGTCTGCTAATGATTTAAACAAACTTTTTCTTCATAATTCAATAAGAGGGTGCTCATATTTTTACACAAAAAATGCTATAAAAAAATTTTTAAATGATAATAGATTGATTTCAGTAATCCGAGCTCATCAAGTTCAACGAGAAGGTATTTCTTTAAGCAATTGTTTCATATCTGATCCGGAAACACTTCAACCAATTGGTTTTCCATCATTGATTAGTATTTTTTCAGCCCCCAACTATTGTGATGTTTATAAAAATAAAGGTGCTATAATAAAATATTCAGAAAATCAATTCTCAATTAAATTGTTTAATGCAGCTGAACATCCATTTGTTCTACCAAACTTTCAAAATGCTTTTAGCTGGTCGTTGCCTTTTATATTTGAAAAATTCACTGATTTAGTTTTAAATTTTCTAAATCAAATATCAGATGAAGAAATCAGTGATAAAAAAACTAACAAAATCGTTGATTCATGTAGTGAGAACAAAAAAACTAGATCACCTAAAATTTCAAAATTCAATAAAATAAAAGATTTCAAAGAAAACGTAAAAAAAGAAATAAGCCTAAATAGATCTGAATTAAGACTTGGTTCATTAACACCCAATAATAGACTCAGAAGAAAATCAAGTGATGCTGATAGACAATTACTATCTAACTTTGAAACTAAGGGAGTTCAGTCATATGAAGATGCTGATAATCTAGATTCATTGCAATATAAAATTGTCAACTCAGATGACATAAACAAAGAAAATATTGAAATTTGAATGATAATAGAAGCAGATCTTCCATTTAAATTTTAACTAATTTTTAAAAAAAATTATCAAAATATTTTCAAAAATCTTCAAACTTACTAAATAATTTTTAAATTTTTATTAGAGTAATGAAAAAAAAAATTAAGTTTAATTTTCTTAGTCAATTTAATAGTCTACTTGAATTTATTTCAACAATTTTCAATTTTTCTTCAAAGTAAAATCGAAAAAGAAACATCCAAAGAAAAAAATAACAAGAAATATACTATCAGATTTTTTTCGCTATGAATATTTTTTTTTATTCGTTGATCTGCTTATTAATTTCAATTTTTGTTTGATGTCATTTAATTCATCACAACTCTAGTGATAATTGCCTTTATTGGATTTGAATATTGACCCATTTTTTAAACGATGGTTTTTTATAGTTTTTTTGGATAAGTGATTCAGTTTTAATATTTTTTCAATTGTCAAAAATTTTTATCAGAAGTTTAGGAAAGCAAAATCATCGAACTCATATTTTTCTAACCTCAAAATGTGCCTAAAGATAATTAAAAATGAAATTCTTAACATTAATTAAAAAAAAATTCAAATCTCCAAAATTTTATTTTAGTCCAAATTTTAATTTTGTTTCTTTTCATTTTCATCACTATCATAATCCCTTATATCATCTGTGTCTTTGTGATTTTTCATTAATCGCAAAAGCATTCGTAGAATTAACTTAAACATAAAAAAATTTAAAAAAGAAAACATTTTTGTACTAAAAATTTACATAAAACCAATAGACATTTAGAATAAACAAAGTTAACAAAAGGCCATTGAAAAGAGCATAAAATTTAGCCCCGTTTTTATAGGCAAGTTGATAAGCTCTGTGACATGTTATTACTCCACTGGCGTACAATATTTTTAAAGGGAACCAATAAAGTCTAAAAACATACCTAAAAATAAAAAAATTTGAAAACATTTTACAAATAATTTAGAAATAGTTATAAATACCATGTTATTGTAAAAGTGCCAAAACCAATTAGAGATATAGTTTCATGAAATGTATAAAACTTTCCATTTCGCTCTTTTAAATAAACATTACATTTGGTAAATTCTAATAAAAGATCATTGACATCGTGAAAGAAAAGTACTAAAACGCCAAATCTGTGAAATCTTGGATTTTAAATCATTAAAAGATTTTAAAATTATTTTTATCGAATTTTATTTTACCTTAAACCATATGATCCTACGAGCAAAGTCACGGTAACAAAATGATGAACCAGCATGATCACAAAATCTTTTCGCCAAGCGTCCATAAAAATAGTTGCATAAATTGAATGAATATAAAAACTAGCTTCGGCCAAATAAATTATCTTGATGTCAAATGGAACTTGGGTTTCATTAAGCCAACCTAATTTTAAAAATAAAGAAACAAACAAAACAAAGATTAATAAATTACCATCAAAAAGATTTGAAGGATACTTGAAATAGTCGTATTTAAATGTTAGCAAATAACAAGTATAAAACCAAAAACATGTATAAATAATTGTTTTCCATAAGCTTTCGGGAAATTTTTCTCTGTCAGATTTTTTGTCAATTTTCAAAATTTCTAATAATCTCTTAAAATAATTTTTATTTATTGTTCAAAAATAAAGTAGTTTTTTGTTATACCTTGCAGAAGAAAAGTTCAAATATATATCTAACTAGAGTGAAGCCAATAACCAAATAAATAGTTGATAGGATCTCTTCATACGGAAAACGGTAATACTTGGAAAAATCTTGAATAAATGTTTGCGGAAAAGAATAATTTTCCCAGTTGTCAAAACGATAATGCCATTTGATAGCTTTAAAGGCTCCTACAACAAGGTCTACATAACCAGGATTTGTTGTATAACCAAATTCAATGCTCATAATTCTTAATTTTTGCTATTTAAATGATTTTAAAAAATTAAAATGAATTTTTTTTTCTCTTTTGTTAGCTGAAGTGTTAAGCTAAAATCATTCGAGCGAGAAGTTATAATTTAAAAAAAAAGCTTTCTTTTCTAAATCAATTAGAAATATATTTTGACTTTCAGGTATTTAAATAAAAATTTATTTTGATCTGGGTTAAATTTCTAAAGCATAAATTTTAACTAATTAAAATGTCAATGGATGTCAATTAAATAAATTATCATTTAAATAATTAAATGAAACCTTAAGACCTTTAAAATAATATTTTTTTTTGTATTTTTATGCTAAAAAATTTGTCACTTCACTACAAATTAAAAATATACTAAATCACTCGCAAAAAAACATCTCTAACTTTTAATTATTTATCATAAAAAATTTTTTATTTTAAAAATAATTTTAAAATCATTTAAAAGTGAAATTATAATTTAATAAGCTTTTTTTAAATAATTCAATGGACAATAACTTATTGTATTATCTTAACTTCATCTTAGAATGTAGAATATAACAATTATAAAAAAAAAATTCATGTTTTGTTGTTCTTTTGAAAACCTCAGTTTTATTTTTTCAAGAAAAAAAATTGATTTTTGAATTTTTATTTATAATTACTAAGTAAAAAAAGAGATATCATTGATTTATTTTAATCTAATAAGTCTTTCAAAAATTATTCAAAAAAATTAATTTGACAATTTGAACTCATTAAATAATCATGAATATATTAGCTTTATTTGATGAAATTATTAGTTAGTCGAATGACATAAATTAAAATCTAGATTAACTAAAATTTTTAAGTAAATTTTTTATAATTCTTAAAAAAAAAAAAAAAATTCATATTTTTAATTTATTTAAATCTTCAAAATGTCAAAAGGAAATATAATAATAATAATGATAATAAAGATCAAAAATATCAAAAAAATAAAATAAAAATAATTAAACATATTTTTAAAAAATGATACTGTGTGAATGAAAACGTTCGTCGAAGAACTTTTATTGGAATATGAACATCGAGACACTTTGTGTGTTACTATAAATTAGATCTAGTAACGAAAAAAACTCATTTACCGAACAAAATAAACAATAAAGAAAACAATTTACTAAGAGTCTACATAAAATTTAATCAATATAGTATTTGCATGACCCAAGTGGTGTTTGCCCAACCGGTACGGAACTTTGAATGTCTTATATTCAGTCAGTCTCTAACATCGCTCAACTTTTTAAATTAATATAACATTTTTATTGTCGATTTAAAATGAATGCAAAAAAACGAAGTTAAATTTTTGAAAAAAATTCCTTTCATTTAAAAAAAAAAATATCTACAACATATCAATATCGCCGCGGTTTTTCAAATTCGGATCAGGTTGAACGGTGAATCCTAGCAATTGATTATCTAATTTTTGTCCTTTGGACCGTCTTTTTTGCTTTTGTTTTGAAGAAAAGCTGCCTTCGCGCAAGTTGAACTGAGATGATGGATCATCATGCGCTTGCTTGGAATTAGTTTGTTGACTAAGCTAAAATAAAAAAAAAATTATTCATTTATCTTCTTATTTTCAAATTAACAAAATAGATTAAATTGGACTAAAATTTGCAGATTATGAAAAAATATTATTTAACTGTAAAAATAAAGTTTCTAACAGTTCTTTTTTACTATTTAAATATTTTAAAATAAAAATATTACTTGACTTTCCCTATTGATAAAAAATTGCTGAGCAAAATCCTTTGCCTGTTTAGATTCTCCAAGATAATTAATTACATAGTCTTCTATTTCGGCGCATGACTCTATTTCACGAAGAAAATTGACAAAAGTTGGAATGTGCACTTTAAAATTAAATTAAAATCAAACTTAATTTTATATTAATTATTTAATTACAATCTGCCTGGAAGTCTTTAAGCTGATCATGACACCATCTCATAAACTCTTCAGATATGGTCATATTATGCAAAATTTTTTGCTGGGCTGATTGATTATCTTTCGTTTTTTTGTTTTGCTTTGTTTCAGTCTCTCTAAATGTAGCTTTAACTTGAACTTGTTGTTTTGGATTTGATTGTTTGGGTTTTGTTTCACCTACTTCTGTCCAAAATCCTCCATTGTTATCATTAGTCTGTGTTTGTGTTTTTGAATTGCTATTAGCAGCATTTGCCCAGGCTTGCTTGGCTGAACTTTGTTGTGAAGATTTAGACTGAGATTTTTGAGCAACACTAGCACTTTTTTCCGTATTTTTTTGTTCAACTTGAATATTTGCTAATGAAACAGTCGGCAAAGAGCCAGAATTTGGAGGCGATTGCTGCTGACCTCTGAAAAGACTGCTCCAAGTGCTATTGGAACTATTTTGAAGTTGATTTAAAGCTTCAGCTTGTTTCATTTGCTCGATCATTTTTTGCTCGAGAGCCTGTTGTTCTAATACAGATTTAAGATCTACATTGGGAAATTGAGAAGATTGCTGTTTTGCCCATTGTGCGTGTGAAGGCAGCTTCAATTTATTTAGTTGTTCTTGCTGTAGTTTTTGTTTCTGTCTTTCAAACTCTGCATGTTTGCGAGCCATCTCTGCTTGCTGTTCTAATTGCCGCTTTCTCTCAGCCTCTTCAAGTTGTTGTTTTTGAATCCTATTTAAACAATTAAATTTATTCAGCAATATTAATTTAATTTAACTTTGTTTTAATGCATTAATTTTATAGCTAAAATTAAGAAATAGAAAATGTCAAAAACAAATATTCCTCTTAAGATTGTCTTTAATAAAAAATACCTTAAACTAAACTATTTTTCGCTATTTTTTGTTAAAATTGAGTGAATTTCAAAATTATTTGAAGCTAAAAAATGCACAAATTTATCTTTTGTGTATTCATTGCTAATTAATACTTATTAATTAATTGATTCATTTTATTTTAGAATAAGTAAAAACAGAATAGGATTTTTTAGAACCAATTTTTCAAAATAAAATTTTTTAAATAAAAAGGTGTCATAAATTGTTCAATTGAACAGATCAATTTTTTTAGTATACTACAAGTTTAAGTTAAGAATAATTATTGAGTAACAAAATGCAAGAAATGGACAAAAAAAGTTTTGTGCTAGTTTGATATTTAAAAATTTAGCCTGACATCTTTTTAAAAAATTTATTTAAAAAAAGAATATGCGCTGCATTTTCTTGAAAACAAGTGCGTTCAAAATTGCCTTTTTATTCAAAACACTTTTGAAATAAAGTTTTGATCTAAACATGATTAATTAGAAAAGAGAACGTTGTGAATTTTAAACAAAATCCTTTCTTTTTTCTTAAACTAAAACAAAAAAAGGTAAAAATATTCCAGCAAGATACTTTTTTTTTATTTTTTTTTACCTAAAAATAAAATGATATTTATGTTTTATTTTGTGTCTCTTTTTTTTGATGAGAAAAATTATTTCAGATAAAAAATGAAAAGTCAAACGAGTGCAGTAGTTTAGGAGGAAATACCCAAATAATCATATGGTTTTCATTAGAATTAAGTATTTTTCTCTGATATGCATCAATTAATTAAATATAAAATATCTATATATCGAAAGAAGCTGTTTAAAAAATAAATAAAATGAATTTCATAAAAAGTTTCGAATGAAAAATAATCAAAACCTACATTTCCAATCTTTTTTGTTCTTCTTTTAGTTTTTTAAGTTCTTCAGCTTTTTTTCTTTCGTCTTCTTTCTTTTTTTTTATTTCTTCATTTCGTCTTTTTTCCTCTTCCTGTAATTTAATTATCTCTTGTAATTTTTTCTTTTGTTGTTCTTTTCTCATTTCTTCACGTATTCGGTCCTCTTCGGCTCGTTTGGCCGCTTCTTCTTGTTGCTGTTTAATCTTAGCCTCATCATGTCTGCGCCTCTCTTCCTCTTCAATTCTAAGCTTCATCTGTTGTTCTTTTTCCAATTTTCTTCTCTTTTCCTCTTCCATTTTCGTTATTTCGAACAAGGCCTGAATTTTGTCCTTAATGGGATGAGGTTCAATGTTCGAATTCATCTGAGGACCGAGCATCATATTTCCCTGGCTCATCAATGGGTTCAAAAGACCCATTGGATTAGCGGCTCCTTGGATCAAATTGTTTATTGGCGAAACAGATGACGGAGGGCTCGGATTCAAATTGGGACTAATTCTATGTTGTTGTTCGTTCCACAAAGGCTGATTTGGCAGTGCAGCATCGAGAATAGCCGGATCTAGCCCTGTAAATACTTCTCCTTGTTTTGATTTTAAATTTAAATTGCACTGGTTTATTAGAGTTTCTTGTTTATTGCGCAGTTCATTTAAATTATTTATAACGCCGTTGACTCCCAGCGTTCCCAACGATGCCACAACCGCTTTTTGCTGAAGTTGTATTTGCTGTATTTGTTGAATAATGTTATTCAAATTTGCTGTATTTTGACCGGCTTTTTGCTGACTGGCAATGTACGCTTGAAGCAAATGATAATTTTGAGGTAAAAATTGTGTTTGCTGAAACATTTGAATTTGATCTTGTGACATTTGTTGTGAGTTTGTAGCTGAATTTGGAGGTAAATTTTTTGGTGGCGAACTTGAGAAGGGCATTCGGCCGAGATTTTGTGCTAGCACACCCAATGGGACAAATTTTTCGTCACAGCCTCTTTTTACCATTAAGCTCATGCTAAAATAGCCCGCAGTTAGCCAACCTGCCATTTGTTCAGAACTAAACGATCCCTGTATTTGATTCTGAGGGTCCAAATAGAACCAGCGCTCAGCTTCTGGATGATCCATTGACACTGGCCCTAATTTGGGATCCATATTTTGTACATTGATTTTTGATAACAAATCAGTTCGATATTTTTTTGCATTCGCTTCGCTAATTTCTTTTTGCTGTGATTCATCAATGACAGCCTGAGTCATTTTTTGGGCTAACTCGTCCGTTTCACATTTGGTATCATTTTTAGACTTTACCTCGACAATCAATTTATTCTCTTTTTCCATTTCATTTAATTCTTGTTCATTTTGCTCTTCTTTAACTGGAACAAATTTTCCACTCTCGTCAAATGTCATTCTTTTTTTCATATCGTCCGAATTTGTGTCCTTATCATCATTATCGTCATTTAACCATTCTGGGTGTGGCTCAATTTTTTCATAAATTTTATTTTTGTTCTCAGATTTTTTATAACTCGACCATTCTTTACTAATTTTCCATTCTTTTTTGCCTTTGTTATCATTTTTCAGATCAGTAGACGAATTAGAATTTAAAGCAGTATTTTCCGATTCAGAGGTTTCTTTTTCTTCTTGAGTCAAGTCTTTTTCGTCTGTTTCGTCAGTTTCCGAAATAGATGCCTTGCTCCTCCAGTTGTCGTCAGCCATAGCTCTCGAGTATTCTTTTTTAGTACCGGATTCACGCTCCTCCCAGTTAGAACTGCGGTTATAAGAACCTCGGCTGTATCCGCCTCGGCCTCCGCCTCTAGTCGAACTGCTAACCGGTATTGGATTGCCGTCCTCGTCTAGCGCAGGAGGTTTGCCTGTATGAACGTGACTGTCGCTTCCGCCACGGCCGCGACCTCGACCACGACTGCCACCACCTCTTTCCCCGCCGTAGGAACCGCGCCCCGCTTGACCACCAGAGTTTGCGCCCCGAGACCCTCTTCCAGCACCACCTCTACTCGATCCTGCTTCGCCACCGCGGCCTCCACTGGCTCCACCGCCGCCTTGAAGCTTATTATAAGCTCCCAAAGCAGCTGCGCTATTAACACAAGTTGATAAATATTTCTTAAATGGTTCATGATAGATTAAGATTTTTTCCCTCAATTAAAAACATCAATTACTTGTTCCTCCTGACTGGGCTGAGACAAAAGCACTGGTCGCTGTAGGTCTTTTTTAAGCAAGTCTTCGAATTCGGCAAAAAGTTCGTTCGGTGGCGATTGACTGAATAGAACCTTTTCAATAGTTTCGTAAATGGCGAGCATTTCTTCACGACCATAGCGATTCTTGGCTAACTGAAAAGTGAGACCGGGTGAAGGTGGCAAACCAGACATTTTCGTGCTGTCACCACTCGATAATTGTCTTAACCTGATATTTAACACGTCATCAATAATTTTTGCCTAAATAAAATTATAAACAAATTTACCAAGCTGGACCAAACGTTAGTCCACCAGTGTCGGCTGTCTTAGCCGATGACAATTTAATTAATTCACTATTAGATCCTTCCATTTTCATTGTTTATGTGTATATAAAGTTTTTTTTTTTTTTCAATTGATAAAAATTCTGTCAAATTAGAAAAGAAAATAGATCAAAAGTGTGCATTTTATGTTTGAAATTTTAAGAATTCGAAAAAGCCAATTTTGCCTAATTCTAATGGAAATCGATTTCAAGAATTAAAATTTGTTTTTATTATTTTTGCCATAGTTTATGTGCTAGTCTTAACAAAAAACTAAAGAGAAATTTTAAATGGAGAAAGAGAAAAACATGCAGGCAATTCTTTTTAAGTTAAGATGAATCCATATACATCGTAGCGCACACATAAAACATATAAACATATAGACGATTATTTTAATATACCCCAGTATATTTTATGAAGAAAAAATTTGCAATTCTTGCTCTTAAATTTGTAGACACATAACAAATGCATTTGATAATAATTGTGATTATAATAAATTTTAATAATAGAATAGAGAAACTATTTGCGTGTTTGTGCAAACGGGCTTTAGTCGCTAACAGCTTTATTAGTTCCGTCTAAATGAGTCATAATTTTGTCAACTTAAACTGTTAAAGAAATAGATTAATTTTTTATTGCTAAATACATAAAGAACAAAAAAATTTAAAAAATTTTAAAATCAAAATTAAATTCAACAATTTCTAATTATTTAAACTGAAATTATTTCTTATCATAATTTCGATAATTAATATAAAATTAGATTTTCAATATATTATTGAGAAAATAAAATTCGTCATAGATTTGATTTTTAAGCCCAGGAAAAGCTCTATTTGAAACAATTAATATTTTTTTCTAAATAACTTTTACTATTCAAAAATCAATATTACTCGCAATTTCAGACTTTTACTATTTTGAAAAATAAAGCAAAATTTTTAAACAATATAGTGAAATTAATTTTTTTTTAAATTAAGCTTTTAAATATAAAATATTTTCGGCAAAAAACTTAAAACTTGATTTTTTCTATTTTTATTCAATAACCCTATTCATGTTAATTTAAGTTTGATTTAGTTTTTTGCTAGGAGATTGATATTTTTTAGTAAATAATTTTATTTAAAAAAAAGAAGATAAAATAAATATACTAACAACTAAAGCAAAACCTCTGCAATTAGATTTTAATGATTTTCTTATACATATTCAATTTTGCAGATTTGCATAGCTTTTGCAGAGATTACATTTTGTCGAAACAGATTATGTACCTACTGCTGCATTTTTGAGACAAAAAAAATAATTAATATTTAAAATTTTTGTCTTTGTTTTTGTTCCAAAATTCACAACGCCAATTTAATCACGATATTTAAAGGAAGGACTAAAGTTACTTTCCAACCGATAACAGCTCAGTCTATTTTTTTCTAAAATAAATTAAAACAATAATTATCTAGTTATTATTAGAAAAAATTGTCAAAATTGAATCGAAATTAAAGCAAGTATTTTATAAAATCTATATTAAGTAATTTAAATTACCATCACAAAATTTGCGCTTAAGGCTATTAGGGCTTTTTCAATCTTTATTTTGTTTAAAAATATTAAAAAATAAAAAAGGATGTGTTTGTTTTTAATTCTTAATCTGGTCGCGCCTCAATTGTCTTTACCTAAATTTTTTTCCAGTAAATTCTTATTAAAAAAATCGTAAATTTTCATGAGCAAATTTGGATGTCATCAAAGATCCTGCATACCTCTTTAATTTGAAAATGAAAAATATTTTAGTTTCGAAAATTATTCATTTTGTTAAAAGATAAAAATACAACTAGCATTTAAAGAACCTAAATAATCATAAGCGCTTTTTTTCCGTAAGAACCGAATTTTCAAAAATAATAAAACTTACTGGTATATTTTATTTAGTTAGATATGAAGGAGGTAATTGTTTTAAAAATGGAATTAAAGGGTTAGCCTTATTAACGCCACGATCCTTGACTCCATTATTAAACTAATGTGTCGAAATAATGGTACAATTTCAATTTCAAGAATTAAAAATTTTATTTTTCAATGATTTGTCAATACTTATTTTGACAAAGAACTAAGAAAATAGTGCAATATTTTTTAATGAAGAATAAAAATTAATTTTTAAGTTAAGAAATTTGAAAAGTTTTTTTTATTTAATTTGATTTTATATAATATATATAAATTAAAATAAAAAAAAAATCTTGAAATTTTTTACAATTTTTACCTTAAAATTTTCATTTGAAATAATATCTTTGTTTGCCTAGAAACATTCAATTTTAAAAGTAATAATAACAAATTTTCTTAAAACAGAATTAACCATTAATGGCTATCTTGTTAGTTATTTGAAATATAAAAAAAAATTAAGGTGTAATGTGATGCTCTTTTAAATAAAGTATCCTATAAAATAGAATGCTCAGAGGCAAAATAACTACAATCACTGCAGCTATTATTAAAACATCGCGAACACTTATATTAAAAATACCCTTAGCTTTTAAATCAGACCTCGTCTCCCTATAAAATGTAGCATTTGGTACTTGAATTAAAGTTTTATCCTCAACACTATTTAAAAGTTCATCATTATGGTTTTTTAGAGATTCTATTTTATTGTCGAATTTTCGTAAATATCTTTTTGCTTGTCGTGTTTGTTTAGATTTTTTTGCACCTTGTTCGTTAATAACTCTAGATTCTCTTAGAAGAGGTGTTTCCAAACTAGATGAATCAAGTTCTGTTGAATTCACTTCAGTCTGAACTTGAGCATTTTCATTTACATTATTAGGCTGATTATAATCTTCCGAAGATTTATCATCCTCACTTTCGATGCTATTTGTTTCGAGATGAAGAGAAAGCAAATTACAGGTATTAAGCCGCGTTACTGGATAATCGGATATTTTGAGTTGGCTGGCGAACTTTTCCGAATAATATGAATTAGGTTTTATCGGAATTTTAACAACTTTGAGTGCATATATATCACGTTCATTTTGAAGACTATTTATTCGCTTTAAATCAGCGATAGATATTCCAAATTTCATTGATATTGTGTGCAATGTTTCATCTTCTTTTAAATCATAGTCAATGTACAAATATTGAGCCAAACTTGTCTCTTTGATGTCCCTAAAACTGGACTCTTTGGGACGAAACCTATTGCTCATTCTATTGTCCATAAAAAAATTAATATAAAAAAAAAGTATCTTTAAAAATAAAAGGTTTAATTAAAAGGTTATTATTACCTTCAATTTATAAACTAAAATATTTAATTTTAAAAGCTTTATTAAGATAAAAAATTTTTTATTATTTAAATTTACAGTCAATTTAGGGTTTATATACACAAAATTGTATCATTCTAATTTTTAAATATTTATAAGCCTAAGTGAGCATAAATTTCTCGAACTAAATCATCTTTTTTTGTCCCTTTAGCCGAAATTTTTTGTTCTTTCATGAATTCTTTTAATTTGGCAACAGTTAGCTTTTCAAGCTAACAGAAAAAATGCTTATTTATAAAAAAATAAAATAAAATCTTACTCTTCCAGCTTTGGCTTCTGAAATCAAATCAATTTCTTCACTATTTTTTGTCTTTTTAATCAAAGTTCCCCCAGATTCATTTGTCTAAAACTCGCATAGGATTAATAGCAAAGCTATTAGATAAGATTACTTTTCTCTTAGATTTGGCTTGTGCTGATTTTTCAGGCAGCCTCAATTCGCTTATGATATTGTCAAGAAAATGTCCAGCTCTTTTTTCTATACGAGAATTATCAGGCAAAGTCAAATCTTCAACTTGTTCTGTTTCTTCTCTAGCTAAAGCTATGGCTTCAATTTCAAACCAAAGTTTTTGTAAAGCAGGATTTTTAAAATTTTCTG
The DNA here is from genome assembly GCA_006352455.1 of Brachionus sp. 'Tiscar'. Classification (NCBI taxonomy): domain Eukaryota; kingdom Metazoa; phylum Rotifera; class Eurotatoria; order Ploima; family Brachionidae; genus Brachionus; species Brachionus sp. 'Tiscar'. The sequence continues at coordinate 3,021 of VANL01000531.1, read as the reverse complement.
GACTATATTTAAATTTAAGTTTATTTATGCATTTCGAAAACAATTCAGCAACTTCTGGATTTTCTGACAATCAAAAAATAATTATATAATTATATCTTTTAAATTTAATACTTTTTGTTTCGACAATTCTGTCTATTTGGCGTATATCATCAGCAAATGGCATGTACAAAACATGAAAACCTGGAGGTATAATTTGAATTTTCTCTTCGATTTCTTCTTGTTGAGGATACAAAGCAACCAATCTCGGCGGTGTATTTACTCTACAAATCATTTCACACAATATGAATTTTTCTTTTTCCAAACATTTTTGAAGCAAAGCCCCAAACAAAGTGGTGCTACCTTCAATCAACTAAAATTAAATTTACATTAAAAATAAATGAAAATTCATTTTAATTCATTTACTTTTTCATCAGGATATAAAAAATGACCTGGCTTTACATACATATATGGTTTAATTATTGATAAATCTTTAAAGCCTATTAATTTAAGAGCTGGATTTCCAAAGCGCTTTATGGATTTTATTTCGTCCTGTTCGAATGCTATTCTTTTTCCAAATATATCTAAGGCAAGTTTTGTATCAGAAGCAAAAAGAATTTCTCCGGTGTCCTAAATAATTAATTAGAAAAGCTATTGAAATTTGAAGTTATTTTAATACTGGGTTAAATCGTCGTGTAACAGTTTTAGTCTCAACATTTGTTTTTTTATCAAGCTTTATTTTTGTCGGTTTAGAACATTCTCTGACTAAATTAAATCTTTTAAATTTTAACAAAATTTTAGAGAGTTTTAACTTAAGAAAAAAACTCTTTGCTTACACACTACAAGAAATGGACAAATTATTATCAAATTCTAAATTTAAATGAGTATAAGGTCTTCGCTTGTGGTCTTTGGATCTCACACTTTATTAAATTTTTTTTTTAAACTAGTGAAATTAAGTAGCAATCAATTTACGTTTTTTCCAGTTCTTCAAAGTTTTCGGCGGGATCAGGCAGCAATTTGATGTCTTCTTCTGAAAGCATCAAAGCATCCTTTTACATTTATAACTTTTAAAATAGATGATAAATTATTAAAATAAATTTACAGCATAAAATTTTGAAAAGTCAAATTTTTCTCCTTCTAAAACAACTGGCACAATTTCCAAAATAATACCAACATCATATAAATCTTTAGATTTATTTTTGGCTAATTTTTCCAATGTTTTATCATTTTCGTGTGGATGATCTTTGCGAGTAAAAAGCATTATTCTTCTTGTATCCAATTTTTGAGTACTGTAAAAAAATTGTTTAAATTATAAAAAAATCGGGATTAAGCTATACATTAAAGAAAACATATTTGAACACCACCAGAATACTTTGTTTAATGCATAATCATTACTATTGCCGTATTCTTGGCGAAAATTTTTAAAATCAAAATCTTTAACAAAATTAAACTTAGCATAAATTTAATATTTAACATAAAAAAATACTTGTGCTAAATTGTTCAATTTCTTTAATTCTTTCTGCACTAGGTTGATCTAATTCCTAAAAATAAAATAGTTAAATCACATTTTTAGTATATTGACCATTATTTTTACTTGTAGAGTATAAATATGAGGAAAATCTTCACTGGTATTGTTTTGTTCTGTTCCAAAAAATACGATTCCTAGAAAATCTCGATCACTACCATAAATTTTTTGTTGATACATATTTTGAATGGCCTTTAAGGCTGTAATTTTTTTTTTGTATATATATATTTAAAAAAATATACTTTCATGCATTTTTCAAATAATGTTTTGTCCTCAACTTCTGCTCTGACGAACATACTTGATGAACAATCAACCAGAAACAAAGTGCCATCTCGTAAAGAGCTTACCTAGATTAGTATTTCAAAAATTAAAAAAATATAGATGAATTTAAAACTACTGGATTCGAGCTTAGTTGTTCGTCATATTCCTGGTCAAAGTCATTTTCAAATCCAAACATATCATCCATTGTAAGTAAGTTATTCAATAATATTTAAAAAAAAAACTGAAAAATTTTTGATTAAAATATTAGAGCTTGTCAGAATATTTTCACTATCATATATACATGTTTGAGCAAGACTTTAAAAATATTTTATTTATAAAAATTTATTATAAAACAATTCACGTATTTGCTACGTCTCAATATTGAAATTATTATAATTTAAATTTTTTTTTGAATTTTTTGTTTAAAACTATTTCAAATGAGTAAATGAAAATTTTCATAACAATCTTAACTTATTCGATATTTTGATCTTATTATTTTATTATAATTTGAGAATCTATCTACTTTTTCAGCCAGATGCTGCGTTATTTTTTTATTAAACCAAACTTAATTTTAATTAAAAAGATTTTTTTTTTAAATTATGGTTTATTAAAATTTTAAAGAGCTGTAAATATCAGTTGTTCAATATTTAAATAAATATTGAACAACTGAAAGTCAAAGTGATGACTTGACTTAAATTTTTTTTAAGTCAAGTCAATAAAATTAAAAAGATAAAATTAAATAATAAAAAGCTCTTTTATTTGTAGAAACAAAATTTATTTAAAGCTCTATTTTAATCAATAAAAATTATTAATGATTTTTTTTGGATTAAAATCAAGAGTCATATTTATTTTTTAGTTTTAAAATCAGAAAATTAGTTGACTTATAAAGTTAAGTTATTTTCTTTTTTTTTCGTGAACTAATCAGTTTCAATTAATTTTCGTTGAATAAAAAAATGTCAAATTTTGATCAAAATGATTGTTTAAACATATTAAAAACCAAAAAAGTGTTTATTCAAAGATTATTTATTTATTTGTTTTCTGTACCGAGCAAGAGCTTCTTCAGAATAAAGTAAAAAAAAAAGAAAATTAATGAATAAAAATAAAAATAGAGTTAATAAAATAAGATGAAATAAAAATAATATAAATCAGCTAAAAAAAATAAAAAAAAATATTTTTTTTTTTTTTTAAAGTTTAAAAGACATATATTGAAATAGGTTTTTACATGTGACAAAAGTTTATATAGTTGAAGCTTCATGAAA
>VANL01000530.1:0-30580 GCA_006352455.1 Brachionus sp. 'Tiscar' | reverse complement strand
TAATTAATAATATTTATTTAATAATTTTAATTATTAATAATAATTTTTCCAACAAGTCCAAGTCAAGACTTGTACTTGACTTAAGACTTGTGACTTTTAAACAACTCTGTTTTTCATATAGTTTTAAAAAAAAATGTACGTGCCAATTTTTATTATTGATAATCAGCCAAAAATAACACTGTTTTTCACTTAAATTATATGTAGTTCCAGGGATCAATTAAGATCCCAATTTTTTCCTTTTTAAATAAGCTAGACAAAATTCTAAACAAATTTATTATTTTATTTTTTTGAATTTTAGTTTTATTTTATACAAATAAATTCACTTAGCCATGTTATTTCATTTAGTATAAAATTTTTTTTTTTTAGCCTCTTAAAAAATATGAAATTTTGGGTTTCAAATGACTTAGATTACGAATTTCAAGTCAAAAATTAGAAATTCAGATAATACTTAAGTTTTGAATTTCTGGAACTCTCTGTAATCTGTAATTAAAAGTGTTTGCTAAAAATTCAAGTTTTGAAAAGGAAATTTAAAGATAAGATAGCTTGGATCATAAAATTTTTTTTATGACTTTAATAATTTAGCAAAAATAAAGAGAAAATTTATTTTTAATTGGTTCAGTATAAAATTAATGTTATAGTCTTTTGATCAAATAATTTCCGTTTATGTTTCAATTATTATATTTTTTTGATAATAAAAAAAATTTTTTTGATTTCTAGAAAAAAAGAAATCTATAGTTTATAATGGAAAACTATAATTAATTTTTAAAGTGTATTTAACTTTCGAAGGGTTCCTATTTAAATAAATAGTAACATACCTAGGAAAACTAAAAATATTTCATTTCAACCAATTTAACATTACATAATTGATAGTTTAAATATTTACCTTAATTAGTTTTCCACTTTGCAAATTAAAAACTTTGATTTTTCCGCTTGAGCCTCCAGATATGCATATTTCTTCGCCTATAGCAACAGAATTAATTTGATACATGTGCTTAAATGTTCGCCAGCATTTCTTTTTGCTCAAGTTCCACACACGACACGTCTTATCTCCACTTCCTGATATGACCCTATCTCTTTCATCGTCCATTGATATGCAATTAACAGTTTGTTGATGTCCTTGGAAGATTCTCAAACACTTTCCATTTTCAATAGACCAAACTCTAAAATAAGAAAAAAATTGACAAAAATTTTGAATTTTTTTCTTTTGACTTGCCTTATACTGGTGTCATAGCTACCGGTGACGACTATTTTTTTAATCTCACATATATATATACATTTAATAGAACCAGCATGTCCTTGTATGGTCGTGCTCTTCTCACTTGCCAGCTTAAGGTCAATGAAGCGGATTTTTTTGTCGAAAGAACCAAATGCTACTAAATTCTGGCCATTAAAATGCGAAACTCTGTGAGGATCCTTTTTTTCTTTCAACAAAAGAACATTATATGGACCGCAAAAAACGTTTCTCTCTTCCATAATTACATTTCTAGTCTCATAGCCTTGAAAAGCAGTGGACCAATTCCACTCGCTTTTGTAAGTGGTGCGAAATACTTTCTGGTCCGGGATTCTTATTAGTTCACATGTGCCCGGAATCAAATTTGGAACTTTTACGTCCACATTATTGGCATATCTGGGATTTATTCCTTTGGATGATGTACCCTAAATATACAAGAAAAAAATTTACTTCAAGACTATGCAAATATTTTGTTGTTTCTATTCTTTAAAAATTTAAATTTCACAAAAAAAATTAAAACAAAAATTTGAATTAAATTAATAAAAAAAAAAAAAATTCTTTAAATAAATTTTCTACCTTTAAAAGCATCATATCATCGGCCAATATTTTGTTCAAAAAACCCTCTTTGTGAACTTCTTTTATCAGATTACACCAATATTTGCATACAAACAAACAATTGTACAAATTTTTCTTGCTCAAACTTGACAAAATTGATTTGGACAAATGCACTGGTAAAAGCCTAAAAATTGTTTAATTTAAAATAGTATTCGATAAACAATTATACTTGCTGCTTACCTAATGAAATCAACATGTTTTAGATCACTGATCGGCTGTTCAATATCTTTTTTTAAAATATTTTTCACCTCAATGTCCTCTTCGTAGTCTTCCTCGTCATCATAGGCATCAAAAATCATCTCCGAATCGCTTTCATAGCTGCTTTGTGCCGATTCCGAATAAGGATTGTGTGTTTCGAGGATTGATTTTAGCTTCAGAATCATCATGAAAACCAGCGCCTGATCACATTTGTTTAGTAGACTAAGCATGAAATTTAACTTAATGTAATTAGTCGAATTAGAGTACCAGTTCCATGTGGCGTTTATTTGTTTGTTAACATATTCGTTGTCTAGGCATCGGTTATTAGTCGCCTTCATGTGATCTTCGTCACATGAGGGCAAAAATTTATTTCTTGCATAGATAAAATCTTTGGACTCGGTCAACGGCCTGAGCAAATCGTTCAAATATTTGTAAATTTTAATGTTATTTATTCGCACAATAAGACCGATTAGAAAAGCTTTGAGAGTCACGTGACTTGCCCGGTCGAACCACTGCTTTAAATTGTTCAGCTGATTGACTATTTGACAAGAGTTGCACTTGCCACAAAAATTTATGCAATTATTGTCCCCATTGAACCTGTGACATGTGTAGTCAAGTGCCAAATTTATATTGAAATTGTATGACTTGGTCATTCCGTGCCGATTCCTCGTCCTGTAGCGTACTTTTTTCTCTTTCAAACTATCTAAAGACTGATTCATATCTGATTTTAGACCTGGTGCTAAATCGGCTTGCCGTTGCTCTTTTGCTTCACTCTCACTAATCATAATGTGCTTAGCGACAAACTGTGTATCAGTGAAGCGGTGCGCTTTCTTTATATTCAAGTGTAAAGAAAACAAAATAATTTTTAGTGCTTCATTAATTTGTTAATAAAATTTAAAGCTTTTTTTATTTATTTTTTATTTAAACTCGGCCTAAATGTTAGAAAAAAATTTCAAACAATAAAAAGATTAATTAGCTGAATTGATCCTAATCCTTAGACACATTTTAAAGCAGTTAAAGCACGAAAGATTTGTGACGGGGAAATCGAAAAATGTTTTTTTTTCTGTTTAAAGGTATAAAATATCAACAACAAAAAAAATAAACTTTTCTAATGTATACTCTCTTTGAGATAGGAATTTAGTCAAAGTTTTGATTTTACTTTCAAATTTTCTAATTATTCAATCAAAATCTGCAAGCTTAAAAAAATATTGGATTTTAAAAAATTGTTTTTAAAAAAATATCCCGTTTCTATGCCAACAAATATGTGTTTTTTTTTTCTATATATATTTTTTTTTAATTTGAAAAAAATAAATACTAATTTTAGAAAAAATTGAAAATGAGTTAAATTATCAACAAAATTAGCCGATTGAGTCTCAAATGACCAATCTAAACAAAAATCCAAAATCAAGAATCACAATATTTTGAAATGTCACGAGTTTGTTTGTTAGTTACCGTATTGTTTAAAGATTTAATTAAATTTAAATCATATGAAAAAAGTTTTTATCTTTGGTTTTTCTTTTTTAATTTGATTTATTAGCTCTTAAAATTTATTTTTTTCAAGATTTTCTAGGATCTTGAGACAATTTACTTACGCAATTGAATCATTAGCGTTTAAATTTAAAATGGAGTGCCAGCTTTAATGAACCTTAATTTTGAAGTTTGCTACTTCTTTCAGTTTGTTTATTTCATTCACCTTTTCTAAGCATTCCACTTAAATAATTACCTAAACTATTAATCTTAATTCTATTGATCCTTAAAACCTCACTTGTTAGCCCATTTAACGCATTTTATTTACCCTTGTCAAACTCAAAAAAATTCAATGTTTAAATAACTTTTATGCTTAAACTAGGTTACTTACTTGTTTAAAATAGATAAAATCTTCTAAATAGATGCTTTAAAAAAAAAACTAATTAAAATTTCGAGTTTTTTTCTTTATCAATTACAGCTGATCAAACAATCTTTAATCATATTTTAAAAAGCAAACTATAAATTTTTAAATAAATACCAACCTTCATAAAACACTTATACCCTAAAAAAAAAAATTTTCTCTTTTTAATCGATATTTTTCGTATTTATTTTGTTAAAATTATTCCTTGATTTTATTTGATTGTAAAACAAACATTTCGAATTTATATTAGATTAGCTTTTCAATTTATTTTTACAGTTTTTTATTTAAAAAATGAGTTAAAATCTAAGTTTTTTTGAAACAAATTTTCCACTAAGAATAAGTAAATATATCCAAAATTATTAGTTGTTATATCAGTCAATATGATCCCTTTATGGCAAACATTTTTTTTATTTTTAAAAAGCAGTTTATCACTGACCAGTTTTTTATTGAATTTATATTTAATTAAAACGGGCTTCGACTTTTAATTCTTAAAAAAAAAATTTTCCGTTTTTAACCTTTTAATCCAAAAAAAAAAAAATTTTCATTTGAGTACTTGCTTTTTTATATCGAATCTTTAAACAAGGTGAAAAACTATAAAATTTTAAAACAAAAATTTTTTACAATTTGACAATAAATCTAACCAAAATATATGGGCTCAATTAAATAAAATTTGTAATATTTAAATCTGGCTCGAAATGTATTAAGGTATGTTTAAAAACAATTTAATTTTTTTTTTTTAAAGAAACTTATTATCTTTTACCTATTCCTATCAAAAACTGTTTATTTTAAATTATTATTTAAAATTATCACTAATGTTTTGATAAATGGGACTTTTTTAAAAGAAAAAAAACAATCTTAAACTTTAATAATAATAATGAAAGTTAACATGAATTTTAATTTTAATTTTTTTTATTTTAAAAAGTATTTATTCTTGATAGGTGATTGTTTTGGAGAGAAATACAATTGTTTTGAGATTTATTTAAAATATTTTCTTTGTTTAAAAATTGCTTATTCAAAATTACACAAAATTCTATAATAACAAGTTAATCTTTTTCACTTCTTTTTTTCTTTCTAGAATTTTTTTTCGATATGCTTTTTTAAATTTAAAATTTTAAATAAATAAAATTTTTAATGATTTGTGAAAACTCAAGTGACAAAATTGGCTGTAATGTTTTTAAAAACTATTTTCTTTATTTGTTGTCTAAGCATTTTTGTATACCCTTGCCAATACGTTACCTTACACAGCTAAATCTGCTTAATCACTGTATTTTTCCAAAAGGAAAATCATAGATTAGTGTTCGGAACATGGTGATGAATGTCTTTATGAGTGCGAGGAAACAAATTTTATTCACAGTCAGCATCATTTTTTGACGGTCCATTTGCCGTCATTGACAGTACTCAGCATTGTATATAATCTATACAGAGTGCTTTATTTGTATCAAATTTTTCATCATCAGATATCCTTAATCATTTGAAAAAGAAAGTATTCGGAGAGCAATTGTTGACAAGGACATATGACATATTTCCTTTTCTAAAAATATTTAAAAAAAAATAAATTTTTATATTTTTAAAAAAAGTCTTATGTTAAAATGTTGGAATTTATTGAATTGTCTGCTTATTGAATTAATTGAAATAGTTTTCTTTAGCATAAATGGGGGAAGCTACTGGAACTGATTGTAAATAAATTAAAGTTTTGTTCTCATCTCCGGTTTTTCAATCGATGAACTTTCTATATTTCTGTCCATATTTTTGATCACCTTTAGTCACGAAACTTTCATTCTTGGTGCCTTAATAGATTCCATCAATCTTCTGAATTTTTAATTTTAAATTGTTGAAGTTTAAATATCTTTATTCAATAATCATATCGGCTTGATGGAATAGTTGCTTCATTTGTGCCCATTTTGAAATTGAATCAAATAAAAGAGTACATTTTCAATTTGGCTTGTGAGAGATATAATGGAAAATTTTTGATAAAAATGACCAAGACTAAAGCAACCTCTTCCATTATTTTATTTATTTAGTTTCTGTACCGAGCTAATGCTTCTTCAGATTAAAAAAACGAAAATTAAAATTAGATATACTGAAACAGAGAGTACATCACACTCATTTTAAATTAAAGTTGAAAAAAAAAATTAGAAAATGTATTTTTATAAAATAAAATTTTTACCAAGTAGCTTTCTGTTTTTAATATTTTTTTAATGAATTTATTATTTTATATTTAATAATTATATCTAATCAATAAAAATTTATGTGAATCATATTTTAGAGAACAATTAATTTTTTGTTTTTTTTTGTGCTTTATAATTAATGATGATGATTAGATTAAAATAAAAAAAAATAAAATTATTGCTTAAGAATATTTTTGTTTTTATTTTTAAAGTTATAAAAATAAAAATGTAAAAATATTTTTTTGTTAAATTTCACAATTTCTAATTAAATAAAAAAATAATTAAAAGGAAACAAAAATGAATACAATTATAAAACAACCGGGTGAATTCGGTGCTGGAAATTTTATTTAACTGTTTGTATCATACCTCTGACTCAAGTTTGCCATTATTAAGACGAGTAGTAATCGAAATTTTTTGCATGTTGCTATCATTGTTGAATGAGTAATACAAATTGATCGGATTATTTACATCAACAAAATTACTAGGCACATAATTGGTAACATCATCATAAACTTGGCAGTAATTAGACGCATTCGAATAAATCCTCGGCTCTGCATAGTTTATTACTTTTACATGACTGGGCCTGCTCAAAAATTGATTATCTGTTTTTCCCTCGCCAAAATCAATCAAATGAACATTGGCATTCACATAATTGTTCGCATCATTTCTCATAAATTCATTCTTTTGACTAAAATTTATGTTTGCAAGGGGCAAATTTTGAACAAACGGCCTTTCAGTGGCCATCAACTGCGGATACATATGAGACACTTTTGAAAGACGCATGTACTTCATTTGATTGTCTAATTGATTGTTAAGAGTGATCACGTTCTCCAACTCTAGTCCAAGCGAATCGGCAAAGCGAACGGCTTTTTTTTCGCCCACCGAAGTGTCGTTTCGTTTGCGCGGATTCTGCAAAATCGAATTGGTCGTGAATATGGAAGAATTTGCGTTCGAGCTATTTATGTCTGTGCACGGTTTAGACTGACGTTTGAGTCCTTGTAATTTTTTCGATAATCGTAGACTAGATAGACCACTGCTTTTGCCTTTAGTCAAATTAATGGACGGTTGTCTAGGTTCTGCCATTTTCGATTTCGATTTGCCTAGGTCATTAGTTAAATTAGGTTGTGACGATTTTGAGCGTGATTTATCGCTCGAATTATTGGCTTCGTTTTTTTTCTTTAATTGTTTTAGAGTCTTCAGTGACTGATGATTTTTGACAGGCTTCTGACTTTCCAAGTCATCGTATCTGCCATTGGCCGAATGAGACCGATTTTTTGTCTCTTGCCTCGGCTCTGGCTGCTTCTCGACTGCATCTGAATTGTACAAATTCGGAAACGAATTGGACAATCGCTTTAGATCGTCGTCCAAACTGTACTTTGAGTTTTCTTTTACATAATTTCGATAACACAACAAATGAAAGCTATTTTTCAAAAAAGAATTTTTTATCTTGGCTACCATTGCTTTTCTCTTTTCAAACTTCCTACTCTAGTCATTTGCCATACTAAATAATCTAAATCTAATAGCTAAATATTTTTTCAATTAAAAATTTTCAACAAGATTAATCGAGGTGTTTTTTTTTTTTTTTTCTAATTGTGTTTTAGATTCGTATTCAAATTTGAACTAAAAAAATCATGTTATTAATTAGTATTGCTTATTTTTTTCCCAAGAATGAGAGCTTGTTGAAAAAGAAAATTTTCAATTGTACAATATGAAGAGCATTTTGAACAGATTCTCAAAATCACTCATTGATTTAAAAAATAATATTTTTTGAATTTTTAAATTTTAAATTTTAACCCATATTCACGCTTCTTAAACGTTTATGTAAATTGGCCCAAACTTAGTCGCTAGGACTTGAAAAAAAAATTGTTTAAACAACCAAAATTTATTTAAAAATAAAACTATTTTTCTCAACCAAAAAGTAAAATTATCATCAATTTATTATTTAAAATGAAAAGAAAAAAAAATTGTTTAGTTTTTTTTTTAGACATTTTGCGCAAGTGATAGATAGAAAGTTTAGCATGCAAGCGGAAGCAGCAACAAATCCGCTTTAATCAAGTCGCGGCTGGCAAAATCAATTATACTGACTTGTTCAAACCCTTAAGGAAATTTTTCTTCTATTTTACTTCAATTTTATCATTATCAAGAAATGAAAATAAATATTTAGAATAAAAAATATTAATTAGTGTCTAAAGCAATTTCATTTAGCTAATTTTTTATTTATAATTTAATAAATTAAATTAGGCAGGCAGGCTTTTTTTGCATACATTAAACAAAATTTAAACAAATTAGCGCACAATTTAAAGTAAACTACTTAATAAGCTTTTCAAATTTAAAAAAGTAACAAGTTAACAAAAAAAAAAATAACCCATGGGGTTTCTGTTTACTAATCTCAATAATTAAAATTGCTTACGGCCTTAAAATTGAAAAAAAATTGATAAAATTAATCTAATTTTTAGCTAATTTTTTGTTTATTTCATTGAGGTCTTTAGGGATATTGTAGTGGTTTTGAAATAGAGCGTCCCAAGAGATTAGTTAATGAATAACTAATCGGCAGCTTAAATGATAATTTGAAGTTTTTTAGCTTTCAAAGACCTGCTTTAATAATCGAGCCCCTGAATTAAGAATAAAAATTTTATTTGGCCAAGATTATTTAAAACAGACTAGAATGAAAAAGAAAAAATTCCATAGAGATAATTAAAAGTTATTTGCTAAAGTGAGCTCTTTGCCTAAGTTAAGATGTTAGGACTGAAAATTTCTTATTTAAGGATAGCAGTTGCTCGCTTTGATGAGATATTTAATTATTTGCTGCATACTCGTCGAACCATGAATAGCTTCAAATCTGATCGCCAACACTAAAATAATTATTTTTCTTATATCAAAAACGCATATATCATTAACCAAACACACTTGCTAATTTAAAAAAAAATTGTATTTGTACAAAACTAGCAAATAAATAGAGAAATAATATTTGAATGAATTTTTTGTTTTTTATGGAAATGAGATTTTTGCGTTAAAGAAGAAAAAAATTGAATTCGTTTGATGAGAGAACCAAAATAAAAAAAATACTGTTTATTTTTTAGGGTTTGGTTTCGATGGTTAATAAATCATTTCGGTCCTTAGTCGAATGCCAAAAATAATTCTTTTGCAATATTAATTAGTATTCGACTGCTAATATTATTCTAGCTATGATAAACAAACAAAAAATTTATGCAATTACTCGGAATTACCTTTTTTTAAAAACACGCTTTAGCTTGCTTAATGATTTTTTAAAATTCCAAATGTTATTTCAATTAATTTATCATTTCTTGAATATTTGACAATTAAATTTTTATTTATTTTTCTCTTTTCTATTTTTATATCGAACTAATATTCTGACCCAGTTAAGAAAAATAAATAACTACTCTGTTTCCGCGGCTAAAAGCCTTAAATTTTTAGAAATTATTTCCTATCCGCTATTTAGCCAACTTCTTAAATCAGCAGCTGTCAAACCCTGCTAGAGATTTTCTTGCTTTTAATTACTAGTTAAACGCAACCAAAAAAAAATGCATAACAAAATAAATCTAAACAAAAATAAAAGATAATTTAATTTTGTTTTTCATAATTTCATTTAATTTTGATATAATGTTTAACAAAGAGAAGCCAGGTGAAAAACAAAGCATTTTGAAAAAAGTAGCCTTAAAGAATGAAAATAAAATTTAAAAAGAAAAATTTCTCAATAGAATTATTTCAAGTGCCAATTCAAAGTGAAAAATAAATTTTAATTTTTTTTTTATTATTTTAAAGGTAATGAGATTTTCTTTTTTATTTGAATAGAATTTTAAATTTACCTTGTCAAAACTTACGTAAGCACTCAAAAAGTGTGTTTACATTCAATGGTGATGGATTGTCTGGCCAGTCAGAGTGAAGATTCAAGTTAGCACCATAGGAACAAATTTAGATTTGTCTTCCTTTTAGATAAACAGCGAGATAAAACGATTGATCTATTCAAATAAATCAAAATTTTATACAAATAACTTTTATTTTAATACTAGCGGGATGGAATCTTGCTGGAAAACAGATTATATAAACAAGTAAATTGAAAAAACATAAAAGCAACTAGCTTTGAGCAAAATAGTTCTGTTGTAAACGATTAGAGCACAATAAATTTGTCTTAAAAGCACTTTTTATGCTAAATGATAGATTTAGCTCTTAATTAAACTTGATATTTTGCATCATAAATGTCCACTAAGCAATTTAATACACAACTAATCAGTGAAAATGAATCTAAATAATCCCAATAAGTAATTATAGACAACTTCTACTCTTTGTTACGTAAAATTTAATGCTTTAATTATTTATTTATCAAAATTGGCTAAACAATTAGCAAATATTAATATTTAGCATAGATTTAGCAAATGCTTGCCAAGGACTAATTTAAAAATTGCATAAACATAGCACAAACTTGGTTTAGACTTTGCAAGCCATATTAAATTTGGTTTAATTGACTAAAATGGAATAAGAGAACTGCTAAAAATGAAATATATCTATTATTAATGATTAATAGAGAAAAACGAAGCATATATGTTAAAGAAAAGGTTTCAAGTTACAAATATTATTTAAAGTTTTGTCAGCTAAGATTTTCTAATATTAAAAAATATCGATTTATTCGAATTAATTTAAAATTCATAGCCAAAGGCCTGTTAAAATAAAATCATATTTTTTTCACTAGTTTAAAACAAATGCATAAGTCAAAATTGTTGAAATAATTTTATTCTAAATTGGCATTGTTTTTTGTTTTATCTTTTGAATAGGAAAAAATACATGATAAACTAGTTTATTTTTATTATTTTTTAATCTTTAAATAAAATAATTGAATTCTTTTTAAAAAGATTTAGATGCCGGTTTGAATGGCTCTAACAACGGCTTCGGCAGTCTCGACGGCAACTTGGGCTTCGACTTTTTCCAAGTCCGAGGCGGCCGAGCTCAAAGATCGCTGAGCTTCAGCAAGTTGTTCTTGCGCGGCTTTCAAGTCCAATTGCTCAACCGGGAAGGCCTCTTCGGCCAAAACTTGAACACTCGAGTCAGCGTTTACGGCTACTGAGCCTGAGCTGACAAAGAATTTTTTCACAGCACCCTCAGTCTCTGTCACGGTGACAACGCCTGGCTTCAATACGGCCAATGTTGGAACGTGGTTGGCCAAAATACCAAACGAACCGCTCAGTGAAGGCACGTCGACTTGTTTGACGTTTCTGGCTTGGTTGTAAATTACTTGCGCTGGTGAGGCAAACGTGAATGACATTTCCGTTGCCATGCTTCTACTAATTAATCTAAATTGAGACTGAGCGTTTTTGATGGTCAACAATGGTCGAATAAAGGACATTTTGAAATAAAAAATATTATTTTTTTTAAAATAAATAAATCTAAAATTTTATCATTTATTAAAAAAATTTTTTGCTTGATTAAATAAAAATTATTTTCAACTTGAAAAAAAAAAGCCAAGATTCGAAGCTTAATTTTGTGCATTTTTCAGAGTTGTTTTCTAGAATTTGCCAAGTACATAAAATAAATAGCGAAATTTTAGTGAAAATTTTAAATTAGTTTTCTTTTGTTTTTAAATTTTCATACGGAAATTAATCCCCAATCAGAACTTTAAGGTAAAATTTGTTTTCTACTGGAAAAAATGTTTAATCTTACAGACCTAATTTGGTAAAATAAATATCAACCTGTTAGGTTCTACGTATGAAAAAAAATGCATACGAATTGGAATCAAATGCTGAGAGATTTATTTTCAAAAAGAAAAATAAAATTCGGTTGTCGTTGGTGACATTTTCATTTTAATGAAAAATATTTTCTTGCTAATATTTATTTGTTGGAATTATAAAATTCAGAAAATGGAAGCGCTTTGTTTTAGAATGTTTGAGTATTGTTTTGTTGCTCTGGATAAATGTTTACCAATTTTAAATATTTAGCAGTGTGCTTATCTTATCTAAATCCTATTGGCAAACTATTAAGGGGATAAAAGAAAATTTTTCCCTGAAATGAAAGTATCTATAATAATTTTCCTTTAGTTTTTTTCTTTAGAAAAAAATGGTCGATAATAGAGACGAATTTGCCGACCTGGAGTACAAAATGGGAAATCCGAGGGGAGGCAACATGGGCGATGTGGTCAATCGAAACTCGAACATAAATTTGGGCAAGCCCCCGGTAAACAAGGCTGTGCAGCTGAAGGCCGAAAACTACGACCTTTGGTTCCAGAATGAGCGCCTCACCGAGGAAAACACCAACTTGGGAAGCGAACTTAGCAAATTGCAGGAAAAACATGACAAATTGCTCTATTTGGCTCGAAACAGACTTGGCGAAATTAAAAATAGATACACCACTCTGGAACAGGACAATCAGGCTCTGCGCAACGAGCTCGATAAGCTCATACGTGAATATGAAAACTCGAAAAAGTTAATTGAGGAATACAGAAAATTGGAGGAAAAATTCAAAATTTCTGATCACGATATGAGAATCATGATCGATCAGTTGACTCGAAACAATGAAGATTTGAAGAATCAAAACCAAGGTCTGATAAATGAAGTTGAGCTGTTGAAAGAAAAATATTTTGTGGCTAAGCAAAATTTGGAAAAAACGATGAGAGAGGGTGCACTGATTAAAGAGGACCTGACCAAAACTCTGTTTTCCAAAGATTCTCTAGAGAAAGAACTGTCGCGTTTAAATTCAAGAGTTACCGAAACTTCAGCATCAAGCAAGGCTGCCGAGGACAAAATTGAATTTTTGAGCAATAAAATAAATACAACTAGTGCTGATTTGAGAAAATCAGAGGCCAATGCTGCCATGTTACACGAGCGCTTCACTCTTCTTAAAGCCGAGAAGGACGCGCTCGAGTTAGACAGTCGCAATAAAATACAACAAATGTTGTCCAAGCTAAAGGAGCTACAGACCCAAAATAGAGCCTTTATGGAACAGCTAAAAACTCAGACAAAACAAACCGAGGCTCTTAATGAAGAAAATAAACAACTATTGACTTATATCAATGGATACCGAAGCGAAAATGACTTGTTGGCCAAACAATTGTCACAAGTAAATGCCAAACAAAAGCGTCTAGCTTTGGAATTGGAAAAATTGAAGACTACAGATCAATTTCAGAGAAATGAAGAGTCAATCAAAATGAATGAGGCTGTTATTGGCTTGACTAATGAGCTGAATAGTTTGCGCAAAATACACAATAATGTTCTAAATGAAAATCAAAAAATAAAAGAAATGTTAATTGAAAAAGATTCTACGCTGAGCAATTTGGGCTATGAAAGACATCAATTGCAGGATAGACTGATAAAAAATGAGCACACTATTAATCAATTGGAACGAATGCTTAAAGATAATAATAAGCCATACATTAATGGATTGCCTTATAATAACGATTCGGCTGGTCAATTGAACAAAAATTATGAGCCATTGATTTTGCCAGAAATTAATTAATTTTTTTTAGCTTATTTTATTCAATTCTGCCATTATTAAGAAAAAAAATTATAAAAATTTTTTATCCTCTTTTTCTTCTTTTTTTTTTTCAAAAAGCTGCACTAGTTTTTTATTTTAATAATAAATTTCTTTAATTAAAAAAAAAAAACCAGAGTTTTAAATCTGGCCCGATAAATAAACTGTTAAAATTGCTTTAAAATTAATTTATTTAAATGGCATTGTCTAATAGATTAATAAGCTGATTTAGATATGAGTTTACAATTTCATTTTCTTGACCAATTTTCATCCGGCTAAAAATTTTTGAGTATTCTTCTAGTTGTTGTTCGGCAAAAAAGTCATCTTAAAATTTTAATTTAGAAATTCTTCATTTTTTTTTTTTTTTTTTTAAAATTTACTTTTATCGAATAAAATTTTGAATAATTTGAATAAATTGGTTTTTAACTCGAAAGCCAGTGATTCTTTTTGAAGTAAATTTTTTAAATTTTCGTTCAAACAAGACTCTTTTAATTTTTCACTACAGGCTCCTAAAATTTAGAAAAGAAATATTTTCTCCTCTTTTTAAATATAAATAAAAAATTACTATATGAAATAGTGGCCAAGACATTCATGGCCAAAATGGCTTCATTGATCATTATTAAATGTTCACTGAGCATTTGTTTGCAGATAATCGTAATAAAATCAAATTTACAGAACAGTTCTAAATTTTTTTCACTTTTTGCTGCTATTGGCAAATAGCAACATAAACGTGACGATTCTCCGGCTACACCTGGATGTTCTTGTGGATTTTTAGCTATTGTCTCTATTTTTTCTAAAATCTCATTACTAAAAATTAAACTAAGACCACTTTTTTCGCTACACTGCTTCACTAGAAGACGAATTATTCCCAAAGTTTTCCACAAAACTTCCAAATTTTCCCAATGCAAAAACTCCACGACCACTCCAATTACTTGATGTTTGACTAATTCTTCTTTAGAACTGGCTAATATAAAATGAATTTAAAAAAATAACTATTTTCTAAATTTTTAATATACCAGCTATACAAAAATTTTTTAGAGTCGACAAAAGACTATGCGAAACATTTATTTGTTGAAGAGTAGCATTTGCTCCGAGTGTATTATATTTTTTGAGAAGGTTTAAAATTTTGACATGAGGTTGATTTTTGTGTTTTACAACTTCTAATGCTTTTGAATCTTGAAAAAAAAAAAGTAAATCTATTTCTTTTTTTTCTAAATATTACCATTCCGCATGTAATTGGCAATTATAACCGCTGCTGCAAGATAGAGCTGTTCACTTTGGAATTTTTCAAACCATTCGACAGCTTTGTCAAGAACAAAGTTTTCTTTATATTGGTAGATCATGTCAACATTTTCATCGCTAGCCAATAAATTGGTTAAAAATCCGCCAAAATTCCTCAATAAATCAACATCATTTACATTTTTTTCAATGAAATCTACTGCTGTTTCAATAAAATTAGTCATACATAAAATCTCTTTGGAAGTATCTAAACAAATAGATTAAAATTTGCTATTTTAGTCTACTTTTTTTACTTATTTCATTTATTAATGATATGATTCGAAAAAAATCTTCATTATAAGAGTCTAAATTTTCAAGAATTTCTAAATTAATGCTATTGTATAAATCCAAGGCAATCTTTTCTTGTGCAAATTGTATTTTCCCTATTTTAAAATATGAAAATTACCGAAAAAAAAATACTTTAAAGCAAGCATTACCTTCGTCTAATTCAATTAAATTTTCAATGCATGAAAAAAAGTACATCAAAATTCCTGAATCGGATTTAATAAATTTAACAAATGGCTTTAGAATTGACATAATATTTTTATCGTAAAGAGCTTTTCTCACATAATCTAGAGCCAAAAAAAAATAATTATTAGAATTTTTTTTTCTATTTAATTTTAGATTTTAAAAATACCATTATCATTGGCAAAATTATGCAGGCATCCAAGAGAAACAATAACAAGTTTAACTAATTGCTGTTCTTCTTCATCTGAAAAACTAATAGATCCAGTGTAGTTTAACAAATCTATTAAATTTTCTAGTCCACAAGTGTTTAGGAGCATTGAACGACCATCATCATTTTCATAGCATAAATTTCCTATCGCTCTACATATTTGTATTCTTAATTTGTTTGTATTCTTAGGATTAGAAAGATATCCATTTATAACAGGCAACAATTCAGCTTGAATAAGTTGGTTTCTACATGTTTCGTCTTTGGCCAATTCGGCAATCAGTTCACATAAACAAATGGCTGTTTCAATTGGCCCATTTTTTAGATCGCTTTTTAGCTTTTCCAAATTCGAGGCATCTGAACAAAATTGTTGTTTATTCTCAGCTATTTTTGAAGTTGATTCTGTCTCTTCACTATCTTACAAAAATCACTTGGTTAATTTTTTAGTTAAAACTCAAAACATGAAGTAAACAAACCGTCTGATTCAAGTTCTAAATTTTTCAGACTTTTCAAAATACTACTGTAGTAGAAATTCGAATCGGTTGATTCAGAACTCATTGCAATAGCTGGTAATATTTGATCAAACAAAAATATTCAAAATATAATTTAAGATTAAAGCTTTGTTCCAAAACGCGTTTAGTCAAGATTTGTGTGCATGTACTAAAGCTTTGCGTTTTAACTTAAATTTATTAGCTAAGAAATGGTGAACATTGAATTGCCATTATTTATAAATTAAAATTTACTCTGAAAAAAAAGATTAAAATTTTATTGACCAAAATTTTTTAAGTAAATAAATTATAGACTAGCACATAATAGTGTTTTTGATGCTTCTAAAAATTTCAATTAGGTCTTATTTTGAAAGCAAGAATTTTTTAAATATGTTGAAGAGTGAATTTTTTTATT
Organism: Brachionus sp. 'Tiscar'; assembly: GCA_006352455.1. NCBI lineage: Eukaryota > Metazoa > Rotifera > Eurotatoria > Ploima > Brachionidae > Brachionus > Brachionus sp. 'Tiscar'. Next base: position 14,150 of record VANL01000530.1, on the reverse strand, counting down.
AAAATAGTCTATTTTTCTAAATAAAAATCATACTCAGAATTTATTTTTATTCATTTATTTTAATTTTTTATATATTACATTAAATTTTATTCAATTAATTATAAAAATAAAGAAATAAGTCTCCTTTTTAAATATTTATACATATGATTCAAATTTAAAATATAAATTCCAGATATCTGAAGTTAAACTGATTCCTTTAGTAAATTTCAGACTTGTTTTTAAGTCGCAATAATTTAAGCCAAAGTTATCACTTAAGAAAAATAAAATAAAAATAGGTTTTTAATCTAAATATTTTATTGAAAAAGGCACATAATATAAACGCTTAAATATTTACGCTATCTACACTTTGTATTGTTGCATTGGCTCAATTGACCAAATTTAGCCTAATTTCCTTGATTGAATTTAAAACAAGTTTAAAATTTGAATGTGTAGATAACGAAAATTACATTCGCTAATCGTTTTTAATTAAATAATTTCCACTATTCCACTGTTTGTTTAATATGGAATCTAATTTATTAAAAAATATCAAAGCAATTGACTTGACTTTACTTGACTTAAGACTTTTGGCTTATAAACAAGTTTGATAAATTTATAACATTTTCTTTTTGATTTCTTACTAAATATCAATAAAAAAGCTAGTTTTGGAACAAATTTATTTATTGTGAGTTTTATCGTTATGGAGTTTATGATTAAATTTAAATGATGTAAAATTGTGCAAAAGTTTAATTAACACTGAATCATATGCAAAATTTTATGTTTAAAAGAATTTATTTTTTTTTTGCAAAATATGCTTATTTTCATGGAATAAAAACAAACAAGAAAAATAATACAATGTGTTGAAAAAACCCCTCCGGTTTTTGAGTGTTAAATGAAAATAAAAGTAACTTGTCATTTATATTTTTGGATTTAAAAAAAGTTTTATTTAATTTAGATTAAATTAGAATTATTAGAAAGTTTAAAACAACCAAAAAATTTATTAGACAGATGGTTTTTTGGGTTTTTTCAAAGATTCAAGATACATTCTTAACGATTTTTGTATCGAATCTCGTTGTGTAAATTCAATGAAAGCCTGAGTATCAGCTTCTCTTTGTGCAATCAATTTGCTTAAGGTATCTCTTCTCATTGAACTTTTGGTTAATTCACGTGCAACCGCTTATCAAAATACATGAGAAAAATTCTAGAAAAAAATTATCGAAACCCACTTGGAATAGCGCACCATTTAGACATTTGCTCTTCAGCTTTACTGATCAGTTCCTTGGGCTCAGCCAGCTCATCAACCAAATTAATAGAAAGCGCTTCTTCTGGTGTATATAATTTTCCAAGCTGTAGAGCCTTCTCAGTTTCTCTATATCCAATTGTATTAATCATGGTATCTCTAAACCAAAAAGGAGCTTTTATACCCTTTAAAAACAAATAAAATCTATTGCAGCTTTCTGGCAAACACTAAGTTTTACCAAAAGAGTTTCATTTAAGCCAATTTTATAAGGTCCCTTGCTCATTATTCTATAATCACATGAAATAGATAAAAGGCATCCTCCAGCAGGACTATGACCCTGACAAAATTTTTGAGAAAATTTTTTTTTTAAATTTATAAAAAAATTCCTGTTACACTTATGGCAGCAATGTAAATTTTATTAGAACCATAAAGTTTGATCCAAGTTTCTTGAAGAGCTGTCCAAAATTGAGAACCACGATCTTGTTTGATTTGGTACATTTCTAAAATATCCAAACCTGCTGAAAAAATGTTGGGTATATTGGAAGTCAAAATGATTCCTTTAATTTCTTTAGACTCTTCGAACTTTTCAAGTTGAATATTCAATTCGGTTAAAAATTCCAAATTTAGACTATTAACCGGGGCCTTATTAAACTTAAGAATTGCATAACCTTTCTCTTTATTTTCATCGATATAAAAATTGATTTTTGACGCAGGAGCATCCTTAGCGTCTTGTCTTAATTTGTTACATGAAGTAAAAGCACGAATGATTTTAGACTCATGGGACAAGAGTTGAGTTTTGGCTGATCCAGACTGAAGAACGCGAAAAGCTAATTTCATAAATTGTTATTCTAATCGTTTTTATTTGATCTAATTACCTGATTTAATTAAAGACATTTTTAACAAGTATTATTGAGTAAAAATTTTTTTTTTCAAAATAGTTTACTGAACATAAGGGTGTGCATTAAAATTAGCAAAGTTAAAATTTTCTCTAATGTTGCTGAATTAAGTTAAATTTTTTTGTTAAATACTGTTGCCCGCTTTGATGGCAAAGTGTGAGTACAAACTTTTAAAAAATTCTAAATTTGAAAATTTGATAGAGAAAATTATTGAGTTAAAGAAAAATTATTAATTATTAGAGAGAAAATAATTGGGTCCGACACCATTTTACTCACGGTACCCATCATTAGTTTCTGGAAACTCACTGCCTTTACTAAAAGTCCTTTTATTTTAGAATTAATTAAAGTTACTCTTTTTAAAATTTTAAATATTGAAAAATTAGAATTTTGTAACATTTGCCAATGCGAGGAGTTTAAAAAAAAGCAGATTTCTATAAAATTGAAAAAAATGGAGAGAATAACTAGATGATGTAAGTTGTCTGGAGAAAGGATTCTAATCAATACTAGTAGTTTTCTAATAAATCATCGAAAACTTTTGATATGTTTCATCAATTATAAAATTTTTTACTGATTATTTTTTTTTTGAGAAAACCTTTTCAGAATTAGATTTTTTTAATAATTTTTTTGATTTTTATAACATGTCGTTTCTTATCGAACAGTGATTTCTAAAAATGAAATATTCTCATGTCTTTTTTGTCTAAAATGACCTTTTCAGTGTTCGACAAAACCATACCGTCACCAAAAAATTTAATTATCAATTTTTTCAAATAAAAAAAACTAATAGTATAAAATCAGGGACATTTATTTTCAGGGAATTTTAGAATCAAAAATAAAATTTAAAATTAAGGTTTCTAGTTCACAATGATAGTAAAAACTTTACAGAAAGATTTTTTGCATAATTGATAGACATGAAAAGTATGTAACAACAATTTAATTTCAATTGATCTCCTACATTCTGAACCAATGCAATTATTACAACATTTATTTATAAAATTATTATATTATTGCGCTTTAAATTTTAAGTAGTAGAGTAGGCCATCTCTGCAAGCTAGTCTTGCTGTAGCTTAAATATATTTTTATTATTATTATTATTTTTATTAATTCGCTAGATTTAAATCCATGTGATTTTAATCTATGGAATGCAATGGATGAATGTAGAAGATAAATTGAATCTTCACATTCCGAGTACATAAGGTTGAAATTGAAAAGGATTTGAAATAATTTTTAATTTTTTCTGAAAGGTGCCAGTATTTTTATATAATGTGCTAGTTATTCATATATTTTAATATATATTAATTTAAAGTTTACTCTTTTCTCTAATATGAGCTAATACTTTTTTTGATCATTTCAGACCAAAAAGCATGATTTTAAAGTTAAAAAGTGATTTTTATTTTGATTTATTCGATTAACAGGATCTTTTATTACACAAAATTTATTTTCATTAAAAAGTTATCTGAATAAAACCTAAAAAAGATGACTTTTTGAAATTTTTTTTTTTTTATAATTACTTTTGAAATAACTGTGACAATAAGATTATTTATATATGATTTTTAACCTTGTAAAATTATCTACTAGTTTGTATATAAAAATTAGAATTTCTAAACTAGGACACGGACACGCTTTATTTAAAAAAACGTTTTACTAAATTAGTGTTGGAGTGCGGCTAACTTTGGTTCGTCAATTTATAAGCTTTAAAGGATATATTTTTTTTTAATTTTAAATTAGTTAAGCCGCAGTCAACTGACATACCGACCGTGAAATGGCCGGCCAAATTTTACATGTATGATCTAAAATTAGTTCATTTTTTACGTTCAATTTTCTAGAAAAAATTAACACCCAGGGTTCCAAAAATAGCAAACCCTTTAAAAAGTTGTTGTTCTTTAAGACTCAAAATCTCAAAGATAAAATTTAAATATACTAAAAAAGTATATATATTCTGAAATAGCATAAAATTCTCTACATGCTATTGTAATTTAAAAAAAAAGGGGTGTGGTGGTTTTTGTTGGCTAAAAAAAGGAAAAAATGTCTTTTTTCTGGTTTAAATCGTATCTCCTCCGAGGGATCAATCATGAGCCCACTTTTTTTTTTAAATCTAGACAAAATTCTGAACAAATCTATGGTTTTACTTTTTAACTTTATTGCTTTATTTTTCTTAAAAAATCTCTTCAAATCATGTTATTTTTAACAAATTTGTCAAATTCAAATTCTTTTATTGGAATTTTTAGATTAAACTAAAGAATTCGATATTTTTAGGTGCTCAGCTACTGTTTTTTTCGATTTTCCTGAAAAGATGCTTTTAGGACTTGACCGTATGTCGCACCATTATTGTAAACATATTTTATCTAAGCATCCAGCTTTTCACACTTATGCTCTTTCAGAATATATATACTTTTTTAGTATATTTAAGTTTTATCTTTGAGATTTTGAGTCTTAATAAACAACAAATTTTTAAAGGGTTTGCTATTTTTCGAACCCTTTTTAAAAAATTATAATTTTGGCTGCTTGCACGGCCAGTCACGTGGCCTCTAGACCAGCTCCCGAAACAAGTTTTATACTTTTTTTAAAAATTTTATATCAAAGAAAATGTTTACTTAAAAAATAAAATATCTGCCAAAAAATAAATAAATTCAAATAGTAAAATAATTGAAAAACATAAATAAACACCTATTAAATATAGGTAAAATATTAACCCATCATATAAATGATTATATCGTCATATAAAATAAATGATTTTTATATAAAAAATAAACTGAGTTCAAGGAATAGTCCTGGTTTTAGGAATTCGGATTTATTTTCATATGAAAATCTAATTATTGATAAGACGGGTAAATATGCACCCAAATAAAATATCTGCTATAAAAATTATTAATCTTCAAGAAAAATATTTTATCGATTAGATATTTTTAATTCTAATGATAAATAATCAAGGATATTTTTATCGAGTGTCGAAAAAAAAATTTATGAGTAAATTTTTTATTTAAAAATGAGTCAAAAGCTAAATATTTTTTTAAAATAATTCTTAAACTAAAGTCCTAATTTTTTAGTCATTTGTTCTTTAAGAACATTTTTTTTAACTTTACCAGAAACAGTCTGCGGAAATTCATCCATAAATTCAACATATTTTGGAATTTTAAAATTTGCTATCTAAATGAATAATTTTTTGTGAAAAAAAAAATTCTAAAAAAAATTTTCAATAAAGCTACTTTATCTTGGCAAAAATTCTTCACTTCATCAGCAGTTAATTTATTTTCACTTTTAACTCTTATACAAGCACACAACTCTTCACCTAATCGCTTATCTGGAACACCAACAATATAAACATCATCGATTTTAGGATTCTGATGCAAAAACTCTTCAATTTCTTTCGGATAGATATTTTCACCGCCTCTTATCACCATATCTTTTAGTCTACCTTGGTGATAAAAAAAGCCATCTTGGTCCATTCGAATTATATCTCTTTTTTATAAATAAAAATAATTACTTATAATTTATTACTAAATATTTTATTACCCAGTTCTTAAAAATCTATCAGGTGTATAGATTTCTTCAGTCTTTTCTTTATCACCCCAATATCCAATCATTGTGTTGTATCCTCGCACTAGAAGTTCACCAGGTTCATTTATAGGAACAATTTTTCCCTCGGAATCTACGATTTTTACTTCTAAATGCTCTTTTGTTCTACCTATACTTTGGGTTCTATGCTTAAATGAATCCTTTACACTGCTCACTGTGATCGCAGGCGAAGTTTCGGTCATACCGTAAATAACGCAAATGTTTTTGGTATTCAATTTTTTAATGCAGTTATCAACAACTTCTAATGGGCAAACTGAGCCGGCCATAATCCCTCCATGCACCGAAGAAACATCATAATTTGACAAATTTCGGTTTGTGTACAAATCAATGAACATTGTTGGTGTTCCATAAATATTGGTGCACCTTTCTTTGCTAATTGCTTCTAAGCTTTTTTCTGGATTAAAAGTTTTAGATGGTATTACACACGTTGCACCATGAACTATTGATGATAGACTTCCAAAAACCATTCCAAAGCAATGAAATAGAGGCACTTGGACACAAATGCGAGTTGGGTTTTTATGATACTCTTGAGTAAGACCAACAAAATAAGAGTTGTTTAAAAGCATGTGATGGGATAAAGTGACTGCTTTTGGCGAACCTGTTGTTCCCTTTTTTGAATTTTTTAAAATAAAAAAAACTTAAATTTTTTTTTTAATTACTGAAGTAAATTGAATATTTATTGGGTCAGAGAATTGGATTTTTTTTTTAATATTATTTAATTTGATAGTATGCTCAGATTCGCCACCATTGGCGACTTGATTAAACGAATAGAACCCATTTTTGTTATGATCGCTTACTAGGATAGCACTTTTAAGATCTGGAAGCCTTTTAGAAACAATAATTCCATTTGATGAAGAAATTTCAGGACAAATGCTACTTATTATTTCAACATAATCTTGATTTTTAAAATTTTCACTCATTATTATAGCTTTGCAGTTTACTTTTTTGAGGACATATTCCAATTCGAGTGCTTTAAACGATGGATTAATGTTGACCATTATTAAACCAGCACTAGCTGTAGCATATTGGGTTAAAATCCATTCTTGACAATTGGGTGCCCAAATGGCGACTCTATCTCCTTTTTCTAGGCCCAAAGCCAACAAACCTGTTGCCAGATCATCAATTTTTTTTTTTAAAGTTACAAAATTCCATCGATCTCCTGTTTCATTGAACACAAATGACTCTCTGTCTGCATACTTTTCCGCCGCATAGTCGATTCTTTGGCTCGTTGTTTGGTCTAGAAATGGAATCTGACTAATGCTCGATACATAGCTTACTTTATACTGTTTATGGTGAATACATCTATCAATTATTTTGAAGTTAATAAGTTTTCTAATATTAAAAATTTTTTGATACATTATTTTTTATTTGCGCAATTTTTCAAAAAATAAATTTTTTTTTTTATAAATAATTTATTCTAATTATTTTCTAATCAAAAATTAGGAAATTTAAAAAAAAAAATTAATATTATTTAATTAAGGTCGGCAAATTTCCGACTTTGGTTCACAGTTTGGATAGAGCTTCACATTTGGATGACTTAGATCGTTTTCATTAACACAAGCACAGCCTTTGAAATTAATTTTAAAATTTAAAACAATTTTTATTTTCTTAGATAAATTATCTAACTTTCTTGTTTTGAAATTGGATTGTAAACAAGTCTTGGATAACCAGCCCAAGATCGTTTCACCCCACCACTTTCTGTACTACACCAAAGTTTAGTTATTCCTTTTTCCTGAGTCCATTCACTGTTGCATATAGGAAATCTCTTTTGAAAGTCAGAATTTTTTTTTTCATTATTGATTTGATTTTTATTTATATTTTCTAAATGTAATAATTTGTCTGTCTTTTGGCCGTCATGAGTGTAAAATTTGCCTTCTAAAACACCTAAATGAGGATATGTTTTATCATAAAAAGATTTCCAATTAAAAATATCTCTAATTTGATTTTCGTTCAAATCCTCAACTTGGTCATTTAGATCATTTTTAAAATCACCGGTAACATATGCTCTAGATGCATCTCGACCTTAGTTAAAAATATTAAAAAATTACTAATATCAATATTTTGGTCAATTATACCGACAAAAAAATCGTATGATCCACCTTTTTTGTAATGTTTGCCACCAGCTGTCACATCGTATACGTTGCCTAAATTAAACTCTTAATTTTTTTTGTATGCTTTGAAATTTTGTAACATACCTAAAATTGCCAGATAAAGTTTTTCACCTGTGTTTGATAACTCACTGTGTTGGAAGATCTTTTTTGCATCAGTCTTAGATTTAGATTGGTTTGAACTATCTCCGAATATATATTCAAGAAAAGATTTAAATACAACTGCAGTTATAATCACAATTAAAGCTTTTTTAAGCATTATTTTAAATTTTTAAAACTAAAATATTACAAGAAAAATTATGAATTTTTATTTCATTTGAATATTCAAATTTCTAAATTACCTTTTAAAAAAGGTAAACTTATTTAAATGTCTTCAAAATATTTTTAGTTTTTTTAATTATAATTTTTCTAATTATAATGTTTATTTTAATTTTTTGGTTATTTAGCATATGACAATTATTTTTTACTATTAACTCTTAACCGTGCAAAACTCGGTTAAAATGACCCAAACTACTATTCATTAAACTAAGCATATTTTAAAATTGAAAATTAAAAAAAAAAACCTACTATTACAAATAGTACACTCCTATAAAAAAACATTTTTTATTTTTTTAATTATGATCTTTATTTTAATTATGACTTGTTTATAAGTCACAGTTTTAAGTCTTAGTCACAAAAAATTAAGTCTAAGTTATGACTTGACTTAAATTTTTTTTTGTTTTTTTCAAAAGTCCAAAAACTTAAAAAAATTTTTTTGCGATGAATATCATGAGTAGAAAATTCTTAAATAATAATAATAACAATAATTGTCCTAATCTTAATTCCTCGAAATTTCGAGATCTCAGACAGAATATTTTCAACAAAACGAAGCAAGTTTTTTAGTTTTTTAAATAGACTCCACACTCCACAAGTTGAGGAGAACGACGATAAAACTAAATTCAAGAATGAATTGGAACAAAATATCAATATCAATTATAACGAAGATGATGGCTTCACAAAATTTTGGATGAAGAAAAAATTTAAGTAACCGGCTCTATCGAAACTTGCACAAAAATTTTTGTTCAATACCTGCTTCATCAGGTCCAGTTGAAAGACTTTTTTCTAAATCTGGTTACAATAACAAACCACATAGGTCAAGATTAACAGCCAGAAATTTGGAAGCAACTATTTTATTGGTATCAAATATGGATTTATTAAATGAATAAAGAATAAAATAGTATTTATTACATTACTTTTTTTGTTTAATATATAATTAAATTTAATAAAAATATATGAAATAAGAAAAAACTATATTTAGAAATTTATTTCATTAAAAAAAATTTCAAGTCATTCAAGTGACTTGACTTAAAAACAAGTCTGATTATGGTTTATGTTTTACTTTTTTTTTACTGATAATCAAACCAACAAAAAATTAATTGATCAAAGGAACTAAATTTCCTTCAAAAAGGCTAAAATTTTAATGCAATTTGCTAAAATAATTTTTTTGATATTATGATTATTTTGCTTGAATAAAAAATGCCTAAAGTAAAAAACTCAAGCAAAGCCCTATTGAGCCATAACAGGCGATTCGTAATTAATCGCCATCCATTCATCTAGCTTTTTTTTTTGAAACTATTCACATTTGGAACAAATTACCAAAAAGTGCTGTTACTGTTCCAAATGTGAATAGTTTCAAAAAAAAAAGCTAGATGATCTTGTGAGACATTTTACCTTTTCTCGCTGTAATTCTTTAGTGTGTCTTCTCAGATTGTATCTTCTTAAATCCGGTACAGGATCTTGACAGAAATTTATTCCATTCTTTAGTTTGACAAACTTGTGACCGTTTATCATCTTATAAAATTCTATCAAGTCACCTCTGGTCCTTTCTTGAATGTAAGTCTTGCAATACCAGTTTGTTTAATCTCTCTATGTATGCTATATTTTGAAAATTAGTTGAACTATGTTGCATTTACAGAACTAATAAAAACCTTTAAAAAAATTTTGCTTCCTTTCTTTTTATTTTGTACCATATTTCACAAAACACGGTTATTTTGGACAGAAAAAATTCCATAAATTAGCTCTGCTTCAGAAATGATTGCTTTCAACTTCATTGTCCATTTAAAACCGAAAAAAGCGTGATCAACAAGCTCTTAAATAGAAAAGATAACAAAAAAAAGAAAAAGATTTTTTAAGTATTATTCCTGATAGGAATGTGTTGGCAAGACTTTAATTTGAAAACTCATTAACACCACAAGCTTGTTCTACATATCCATTAAGTTAGACTTTTTGTTAATCGTAATAAAAAACAGTCGATTCTGAAAGTGTCACAGGATTGTCAAAAATTATTGTTTGCTTTCCGGTCTACTTGACCAACATAGTAACAAAACTTTTCAACATACTATAACTTTTTGTCACACTTATTGCTAAAAAACATATCTATGTTTTAAAAAACAAAAAAAGAATTAAAAAAAAAATCAATTTTTCTAATTTCTTTATTTTTGATTTAAATTTTTGAAAAATAATATTTTTTTATTTTTTGTTTCAAATTCGAGTCTTGATAACACATTAAATAAAACTGTGAACAATTGTTCACAAAATAATTACTAATATTTTTTAATTAAAGAGTATGAGCAGTCCTAAGTTTTTAACTACGAAGGTTACGAGTCATCATATATGTTAACATAAATACAGCCATTATTCAAGCTTTTGTTTTTATTTTAAATTAAAAATAATTTTATTCTTTTACTGAAATTTTTTAATTTTTTAGTAATGATATTTCAAACTTTTGAATTCTGATTTGTAAAGTTTATAAAAAAAATAAAATTAATATTTTTAGAATAAGAATAAACAAAATAAATTGTCTTTTTAAATCATTTTATTTGAAAGTGTGCACTGAATTAGTTGTATAGAAAAGCATGCAATTGTGCGCATTAAATTAACAAAGTACTTGAAAAAGACAAAATATACTTTTTATTTCTATGTATCCTAATTTTAAATTTCATATTCAACTAATTTTAAATTTAATGAATTTATATCAAGATAATCAAATGTTCAAAATAGAACAAAATCAACTAGATGAAAAATTTGCTGAAGCAGAGCCTGAATCGGAGGAAGACGAGGAGCGAAAACGTTTTCAAATCGAGCTCGAATTTGTGCAGTCCTTGGCAAACCCGAACTATCTGAATTTTCTAGCTCAGCGCGGCTACTTTAACAACCAAACATTTCTTAACTATCTTAAGTACTTGATGTACTGGAAAGAGCCCGAGTACTGCAAATATATCGTCTATCCCCAGTGTTTATCTTTACTCGAAATGCTACAACACGAACAATTTCTAAAGCAAATTGTAAATGCACAATGCGCCAAGTTCATTGACGAGCAACTTTTGCTACTTTGGCTCGACTATAAAAAGAGACACGGATGGATTCGCTTGGATCCGACCCGAATACCAGACAGTATTGAAAAATTGTTTAAAAAAGAACAAGAAACCGACACCAACAATAATATTCAGGAAGATATGTTCTCGGTGACCAGAATTCTGCAAAACGAAAAGTTTTGATTTTGTACAAAATTATAAAAATATTTTAGTCCAGGCATTTATCACTGAGGCTATGTATCTAAGGTGCTCACTTATCCTCAACAAAAAAAAAACAACAACAAAAAGTCCTAATTTCATTACTTTCTATTTCATGAAACAAACAAAGCAAAAAAACCAACATTTTAAACAAAAAAATCTAATTTATTTTTAAATAAAACTTAAATTGCATCAATCCATTTATTTTTTAAGTTTTATTTTACACTAGCTAGAAATGTTTGTAAATTTTAAATTTAATTGACATTAATTTAAATATTTTTTTTTGTGATTTGAAAAATATGACATTGAATGAAAAAATCAAAAAATTAATTTTTTTTCTACTTAATTATTTTAAATGGTTATAAAAAATCATTTTGATAATTTTCAATTTTTTCTTGTTCAACAATAATTTTGATTTTAATAATGAAGAAAATGGACGAGCAAAAGGTGGAAGAGCTGAATGACGAGGTGCCATATCGTGAAAAGCAACTGTCAATTTTATATGACTTATTGATAAAAAGTGACTGCTTTGTCTATCCTGTTCTTCATTTATTTGGCCTCAGCGGCACTGGAAAGAGCTTTACCATCCGAAAATTTTTGAAAAAATTTTGTGAAATTTTTCCAAGCAGGAAAAAAATTGAAGACAAAAAAAAACTCTATGTTTACCTTAACTGCAATGAACTATGCTACGGTTCTACCAATCTTCTTTTTAATGAAATACTCAGTCAAATAGTGGATGCATCAAATAATGACATGACCAGAGACTGTGATGTAGACATTGACATGGAAATCGGAAAAGAAGATCCAATTAATGAGAACTTCAGCTCTGATATAGAAGAACAAGATGATGACTTGAAAATGAACGATTTTTCTTCCTTTTTGCGCCAATTAAAGCGAAAACTGAGCCGACTGGCCAAGAGACCAGTTCTTTATTTAGTATTTGACAATGCTGAGAGTCTCAGGTATTTTTCTGACTCAAGCAATCTTCTTCTCACTCTAACCAAATTAAATGAATACATTAATATGGGAGATATGAATCCTAAAATATGCATCAGCTCTATTTTTATTTCAGAAATCGATTGGCATAGTTTAATTTCGGACTGTGACTTAATGTCTAAAACAGAATGTCCTCGGCCTTTTGTCATCTATTTTGATGACTACAATAAAGACCAAATGAACCAAATTCTTAAACAATCAGCGATTGATTTGTTGACAATTCAGTCGGACAACAAAAGCCGAAGCTATTCCGACATAGAGTTTTACACAAGAATTATTCTTGATGTTTTTTACTCGATTTGCAAGGACTTGAACGAAATTCAGTATTTGATACAAATTTATTATGAACAAGTCATAACTTCAATGCAAAACTGTGACAAAGGAAAAGATTCTTACGAAAAAATGATGCATGCTTGGAATAAAATGAAGCCATTTTTAAAACAGGCTTTAACTCAAATTTATCTAAGACAATCTATGTTTAGCTCTTCGGCCAAGCCGAACAAATTAACCAGTCCCGCTCGGGATGAAATCTTAAGTCTTGAATTTGAAAGTTTGAATATTTTAAATGAAAAAAATGAGGTACACTTGAGCGAAATTAAAACCCAAGTGCCTGTTGGTTGCAATCAATTGCCTAAATTGATGAAATATTTACTAATTAGCTCATATATAGCAACACATAATCCAGCTAAATATGATAAGAAACTTTTAGACTATAATTCGACAGGAAAATCTAGAAAATCAAGATTCACCGCTCAAAAATTTCAACAAAATGAAGAAAATCAGCGTTCTGCTGCCTTAAAAACTCAAGCATTTGATTTTAATCGGCTTATGGCAATTTTTTTGGCCATTTGTTCTGAAAGTGGTCACAATCAAATGATCAATTTAAGCCAGATACAGCTTAATTTGAAAACTCTTAAGAGTCTACATTATCTGCATCAGACAAACAGTTCTTATTCAACTCTCGATGAACCAAAATATAAATGTCTAATTGATTTCGAAACAATACTAAATTTGTCTAATAGTCTAGGCTTTAACATTAAACAATATTTAGTCGAGTATATCACAATTTAATTCATTTTTTTTTTAAAAAGGGAATTTTTTTTCTAAATAATTTTGTAAATAAAATTTTCAAGTAAATTTTTTTGTAAAGATGGCGTTTGAATTTTTTATTAGTTTTTCTAAATGGATATTATTTAGTTTACCATATGCTAAAAATTTTGAATTTAATGTATATAATAAATTTTCTAAAAATTTAAATCGTTGTCCGCAAAGACTTGCAGTCTGAGCTACTACTAAATGAACCTGGTTTCATATTTAATGCTCAGGGGAAAGTCCCCGGATAATTTCCATTAGGTAGAAAGTACCTGATTTGAATTTATCATACCTCATTTTCAGTGCTCATCTAATCAGCCATGATATTTAGCTGTTGAGTGAAAATGAGTTCTTATCGTTCTATTTAAAAAAACAGTAATGCAAGCTAAGCAGAGATGTTCTGAAAATGAACTCTCGTTTGCTAAGAACTCAATGGGGCTTATTTTGCGGGCAACTTTTTTTCATTTCATTAAATCTAGGAATTTCTAATTCAATTTTAAAACTTAATTTTCATTCAATCGTTACATTTTTTATTTTAAAAATTTAATTCTAACTAACTAAAGTATTCTATTTTTTCTGGTTGACTGGTTTGTAACATCAAAAAATGATTCTAAAATTTTTAGAATACAAATTATAATATTAATGTGTTTTAGATAGCAAGAAAATTTTTAAACTTGGATTAAAGAAAAAATAAAGCGTAAAATATAGATAAAAATGG
>VANL01000529.1:0-30618 GCA_006352455.1 Brachionus sp. 'Tiscar' | reverse complement strand
TAAAAAAATACAAGTGATTCAAAATTCAGCAGTTAGATCCATCTTGAAACTAAAATATGATACTCCCTCCAACATAACGCATCACGAGGCCTTTGATAAACTTAATTTATTAACAGTCTCGAATCTACTGTTTGAGTTGAGTGAGAGATATGTTAGGGCAGGACTGAGTCATTCTATTCCATTGGTTGTCAGACTTGTAAAGGAATACAAAGTAGGTTTCGAATCAAGATATATTGAATACCCAACTACTTTGTGTAATTGCTACCTTACTATTTCTTCTTTTTACCCTGAAAATTCAGACATTTAAAAGTCCTGTTATTCTCAATCTCTATATATCTAATTTTAATTTTCTTCTATTTTAACTTATTTTATTTTATTTTTCTTTTTTTTATATATTTTATCTTATTTTAACTTTATTTTATTTTGATTTTTTTTTAATCTGAAGGAGCCTTAGCTCGATACAGATATACAAATAAATAAATAAGTAAATATATTAGAACTATTAAAAAAATGAGATTTTATAATATGAATACATATAACTATTCATCTGAACAGGTAGATGCTGAGGATCAAGTAAGCGATGAGGAGTTTGATTATGTTCAACCTACTCTGCAAGAATTGCAAAAAAATGAGCGATTTTTTTTCTTTTTCATCGACTGTCCTTGTTTGAAAGTATTCTATTTTAGAAATAATCAAATTTTTGAATATAGCCTAAATTACAAGAAGTATAATTAGAAAATAATTTTACATTTTTAGTATTTAGCATATTAGCTTTTTAAATAACTATTCTTTTTTAATTGATTTTAAACGTAAATTGGGAATTTTTAATTCAAAATATTCCGTTAAAACTGTAAAATAGAAAAAAAATTTGCCACATGCAGCATTAAAAATAAAATTGTATTTTATTAAATTGTTAATTTCGTAGCTAATTTAATTTTATAATGGTGCAAGAGACTCATGTTCCAACCAAGTTGATCTTGATCAAGATATTTTTTTCTAATTTGTCTTTTTTTAAAAAAAAAAAACACAAAAATAGCAGTGCAAAAATTTCATTTAAAATAGCTGTGGGAGAATTATTCTTTACATAGTTAATTATTTTTATAAGTTTTAAAAAAAATCCTGCAACTTAGTGCAACAAACTATGTTGAATCTTTTTTAGCTAAAATAATTTTTCTGATGTAAATAAAAGGCAAAAAATCAGACATCAACAAGATTTAAATTGAAAATTGATTTTGCTTACTAAAAGTTACAACAAAGTTTATTGCACTTAGTTGCAGATTTTTTTTATTTTGATAGATTTTAAAAATTAATAAAAAAATTAAAAATTTTTGTTTTTTTAATTTTACAATACCTTAGATTAAGTGTCTTAATATTACAATTATTATTTTTTATAAATTATTTACATCCATAGCTTATTCTATTCAAAATTTGATAATCAAACATGTGAAAACACTCGAATTTTTAGAAAAAAAATCGAAATTCAGTATTTTTTTATCATAACTTTTGAATGGATCCTTTGATTTTCATTTTTTTCTAATTTATTAAATATTTTACTTTGGTTTTACTTTAGCAGTTTTGTTCTTTTATATCCACGTTTTTGCATACTCTATAGGCTTGAATAAATTGAAAAATAAGAAGCATCAATTAATTGGTGGTACAAAAGATTACCAGGTGCTTGAATTTACAAAACATTCTCCTTCAGAAAAACTTGAGCTTTGGAATTTTTTATACTTTGTTTTTTTACTAAATTTCTCAATGCCATTAAATAAAATTTTTAGAAAATTTTTAGAAAATCAAATTATAGATAAAACAGTCTTTATTTAAAAACATTTAAAGCCAAAATACTCTATATATTGCTTGTCCTAAAAAACAATTAGAAAATAAAAGAGTTGGTTTTTTTTTGTAAATACTATAAACAAATTTTAGCTATTAAAAAATGAATCATCTAATTTAAAAATAGTTTTAATGAATTTTATTAAAACTATTAGATAAGATTTAATATATATCATACAGTTTTAAAGATAATGAATAGAAATAAAGATAAATAATTAATAAATTCAAACAAGAATTTTGCGTATGATCAAGTTGTTGTTTTGACTAGTTATGAAATAGTTAAAATGAGATGGAAATACAAAGAAGAAAAATCGTTTGAAGAACGATTCGAAGAGGCTTCAAGAGTAAAAAAAAAATATTTCAATCGAATACCAATTATAGTTGAGAAAAGAAATGAATCAAAATTACCAGATCTTCCAGTTAATAAATTTCTTGTCGAACGTGACTCAACAGTGGCTCATTTTTTGTACTCAGTGAAAAAACGATTGCCACCAAGTGCCAGCAAAGATACCATATTTTTTTTTGTTTCAAAAAATATGGTTGTTTTGAGCTCAAGAATGGGTGAACTTTATAACAAATATAAAGATAAAGACGAATTCTTGTACATGAGTTATTCAGAAGAAGATGTCTTTGGAAGTTAAGTTTTTAAGCAATTTATATTTTTTTGAAATAAATATTTTTTTCAAACAGATAATTATTTACTTATATTCATGATAATAGTATCAAATAGCACTATTAACAGCATTAGGTTATTTTTTTAGTAGATTTGTTTTGTCAATAATTGCACAATTAATTAGAAATTTTTTTTTTATATTTATTTAATATTTTAAAGTTGGTCAAAAGTCAAAAATTTACAAAAAGTCTGGTCAAGACGTGACCAGTACGAAGTGGATTGTACAAATTTTCTATGACTGATTTCTCAAGATTTATACTGCAACTAAGTGTAAAATATTTTTTACTTAAAATTAGCATTGGGTGCTGTTTGTGACGGCCACTCGAAAAAAAATGGTGTTAGCCATTTTGGTGGCCGGGTGTGAAAACAAAATTTTAAAAAATTTTCAATATGATAATTTGTTAGAGAAAAAAATGGAGTATAAGAAAAATCATTTATTTTTAGAGAAAAAAAAAATTTTCCCTAACCTCCATCAAAACGGGCAACATCAATTTTTGACGGTCTAGTGGCCGTCATACACAGCACCCAACACTACCTCAAATAAAAACTTTTTTATGGTAAACCAAATTAACAATTAATTTTAATCTTATTGATGTTTTATTTTTTGTCTTTTATTTACATCAGAATACAGTAAACTCTTGACCACTACCTTGGAACTATGTCAAAATTTTAATTTATTCTATATGGAACTAATACCATCGAAGCTATATTATAAAATTTTTTTATTTTTTTTAAGAATAAACCTTGATGACTGATTAAGAGTAAACGAAAAAGTTTGCTTTTTTTTTTAAATTTCGAATTTATTCTGGAATAAACTTAATAATTGTAAAATTAAAAAAATTTAAAATTAAACTTTATTCTAATTTTTGTCTTAAGAGCATTTTTGTCTTCAAAAATTTAATTTTTTTTGTCATAAGATTTAAAATTTTTTCAGTTTTTTATTCAAAAACGATCTTAAGCGATGACGATACTGTATCCTGTTAATTTAAATAAATAAATAGAAATGAACAGATTTTTTATTATTGTTTAAAAAAATAAAAAAAAAAAAGCTTATAAACATAATAATCGAATCAAACATTATTTTCTTAGGTAAAAGCATAAATTAAATTTTTTTTTTGTTTTATAGCAAGAATAAATTTTGAAAGATACTTAACATTCTTAAAAATTAGTTTGTTCATCAGGATAATTAAATAAAAATGTGTTGTTTTTTCTTTTTATATTAAACTATAATCTTTATGTACTCAAGTGAAAAAAATAGAACTTTTTTTACATAATAAACATAATAAAGAAACAATTTTAGTTTGCAATTATTCTAAGTATCATCATTTCATTAATAGATTAATTTCGACTTAGCTTGATGATCGCAAAATTTTTTGGTGAATACTTTTAGTTTTAAAAAAAAAATAGGGACTGCTAAGAATTTTATTTTATTTTATTTTATTTATTTTGCTTATTACCTAATAAACAATTGATAGTTAATAATTAAGTCAAATTTTAAGAAGCAAATAAACAAATATACATAATTATTAATATCAATTTGAAGAATGAAGTTTATTTAATTTATAATCAATTTTTTAGAATTAACGTTTTCTGAATATTTATTTATTTAGAAAATAGTTTAGGACAAGTTTTTCCGGGACAGTTCTGAATGGCAGAGTCTTCTTTTTAGCCAAAATGGTTGGAATATGATTAAAATAAAATATGTATTAATTATATGTGTACAATTTGAGTAGATAAACTAATATTTTTTATAATATATACAATGTAGAATTAAATTTCTGCTAAGAAATTGGTGTGTTTATGATTGAATTAGAGGGTGTTTGGTATTTTAAATTGTTTCTGGCTAGGGATGGGAAACCGGTTCGTATTCGGAACCGGTTTAATTTTGAATAACTGAAATATTAAGAGAAAAATCTATTTTTTTATTTTTTAATTGAAAAAATAGTAAATTTATTGAAAAAATTTTTTTTTCGATCAAAAATCTCCTTTTTATTTTTCGAATATAGCCAGTATAATATCAAACCGGTTCCAAAAACGAACCGATTTTTCTTAAAACCGGTTTCCCAACCCTATTTCTGGCAGAGCCCTGAAGCATAAAATCCTGAATCTCGAGAGCTATTAATTCGTGGCTTTGTCTGAGGGTGATAAATTCTGAAAAAAGCCTGTTTGCTCGATCATCGATCAAGTCGATTCTCAGCTCTTTGTGGATTGTTTTGTCTTTAGGGGAAAATATTTGATGATTCTCAAGACTCGATTTTGCATTTTTTCAATTTCGGCTTTTATCTTCTGAGTACCTTATTGTAGAATTATAAAACAGTAGTCGAATAATGATCTTATGAGTGACACATATAAAGTTCTGTTGATTCTAAAAGAGGATCCCCATTTGAAACATTTAAATTTTTCTGAATAGGTTTATTTTGGAAATTTGTTTTAAATTGATAATTTTCAAATGTTCTTTGTAGTTGATTTTGGGATAATTTAATACCAAGGTCGAGAGGAATATGTCAATTACCAATTTTTATTTTCATTCCATACGTTTTCTCATAATTTTTTTTCCAAGACCAGCTTTGGTAAATATTGTGTAGCAAGTTTTCTTTTTGTTTATTTTAAATCCTCATTTTTCCCAGTACTCGATGATTCTATTCACTGTCTTTTGCAGAATTATTTGAATTTCCCTTTTACTTTCCTTGAATGCCCAAATACAGAAATACTGTATGAAGATTGTGTTCCTTTAACTTTTGCAATTATACCACTGTGTGACGTTTTGTCAAAGGATTTTACAAGCTCCAGTTAGTTGATTGCTGTTGAATCCATCTGTTATTGATTGCTTTAATCTCAAAATGTGATGTTGGGTGCTCTTTTGGCTTTTCTGAAACCAGACTGACAGGTTGGTAGAATTTTTGAGTTCTCTGTCCAGTCTAGTCTACGTTTTCTGAATAGACATTATATGAATATATTGACACAATTAGAATCTTTATTTAAAAATGATCTTCAGATCATTCGATTTCTTTGTTACACAATTAATTTCTTAGTTTACAAGACCATTTAAATTATTCATTTAATTACAGAAACAAATAAAACTTGGTTATGTTTAACAAAGTTTATTTAGAATTCAAAGATGCAACAAAGTTAAAATTTGGTTTCAAAAGTTGTAGTAACAGATTTTTTAACAGAAGCTTATCTTTCATCTTTCACTGAATATAGAACTAAAGAAATATTTAATTAAGTTAAGAGTTTAATTATTCGGAAATTTGGATAATAAAATTAAAAATGAATACAGTTCTCTCAATAGATAAAACACCGGTTTGAGTTTTAAATCTAAAATTTTTAAATTTTTTTTTAAAATTTAGAAATTTGAGTTAGAGTCAACTTAAATTTCTTTAGTTTAACAGCGCATTACAATGATCGGATAATTTAGCAAGTCTTAACTAATTATCATTATTAAAAGTATTAGTCCAGAGAATATCTAGATTAGAAGTGGCCATTTTTTAATAAAATAATAATTTTAAAAACTTATTATTTTGTGTTATAACCGCAAAACAGCAGCTCCTAGCATATCCAATAAAAAATACAAGGTTAATCAAAAAGCTAGTGCCCTTATCAAAGTCGATTGAGGTTTATAAAATTAGACTTTGAAGTCATTTGACTAAACTTTGTATTAAAGTTTTAAGCGCTTTTATTTACCATTTCGAGCAATTAATCAATCAATGACATCAAATGAATTCTAAGACTTGTCTCTTCTTAATCGTTCAATCTAACCCATATCGTTCCATTTATTAAAAGTTCTATTTATGTTAATGTTTTCAGTTTTTCATTTTCAGGCTTTTTCTGAATCATATTCAGTATTAGACTGGCTATTTTCTGTCAAAATAATTATCATCACTGCTGACTGAATATCATCCACATTCAAAACATAACTACAAAAAAAAGATGCCTAAGAAACCTAAATCGTTTTCTTATTTAAAATAAATGGCTAATATTTTTTTCTATTTTACAGTTTTAATGGAAAATTTTAAATTAAAAATTCCCAATTTACGTTTAAAATCAATTAAAAAAGAATAGTTATTTAAAAAGCTAATATGCTAAATACTAAAAATGTAAAATTATTTTCTAATTATACTTCTTGTAATTTAGGCTATATTCAAAAATTTGATTATTTCTAAAATAGAATACTTTCAAACAAGGACAGTTGTTATGTTTAAAATGAAAATCATATAATTTAATAGTTTTCTATCTAAATAGATAACATGAAACTTTTTAGTCTTTTAAAATATGGATAAAATATATTTTTTAAATAAAAAAATTTCAACTTTTTTAATTAATGACTTTTGAGTCTTTTTGTATTTCTTTTGTTTAAAAATCGATTTAAGGAATTTTTATCATACACAAAAAAATTCCGTAATAAAAAATTAAAATTTTGTTTTCAGATATTGAGTTTTATTTATTATATTATTTTTTTTAGAAAATTTTTAGAAAACACTTAAACTTTGTCTTATTTATCACATTTATTTTTTAAATTTTTTTTTTTTTTTTTTGTTTTTCTTTTACATCGCCTTCAAGGCGTTCATTGAAATAAATAATAATAATAATAATTATTTTTTTTATTTTTGCTGAGCAGATTTTTAGCTTAGTCAATTTTTCTATAAATTCTTCAAGCACAGAACTCTAAGTATCAATTTGACTATATTTTTCTAAAAAAATTTGTCAAATTTCGTAGAAAAGGAACTAAAAAATTAAGGAAAATTAAATTTAATTATTCACTTTTAATTGATTATCAGCAAAAACACTCAAAAACTATTTTTTAAGCAGACAGTAACAAACGGAAACCAAATAATTTTTTTTTAATCTGTTCTAGTTAAAGGAAGAATTTAGTTCCGCGTGTTAAAGTAAAACCGTTATTGAGTTTAGAAGCGATTGGGGTATTTTTTGGTGTTTTTGGTATTGGTTTAATTTTTTAATTGTTATTTTGATCACTTTTATTTGATTTAATTTTTTTTTATTTTTTAATTTTTTAGTTTCTTGTCTACGAAGTTTGCCAAATTTTTTTAGAAAAATACGGTCAAACTGAGACTTAGACTTATACTGTGCTAAGAGGATTCAAGTTTTCTATTTGAACCATTTCACCAAACTGTTTCTTTTAAATTTAAAAAAAAAAACATCAAATAGATATTTTATGAAAAATAAACAAGGATTGGTGTTGCAAATATAAAAAAAAGAGAATAATCTTAAATCTACTAAGTTAGTAATTTGATTCATTGATTTATAGCTAATTTTATTTTTTAAAAATCGAACAAATTATTTAAAATATATTGAACTTTATTTGGTTAAAAAATCAAGAAAATTTCTTTGGTTATTCTCTATAAAAATTTTTTTCCAAAATTTCGTCAACAAAATAAAAAAGAGCATTAAAGGTATTTCAATTATTAAAAAATATAACGGGAAATAATATAAAATGATTTAATTTTATGAAAAAAAGATATTTGAATTTTATCCAGTTTTTTTTTTATAATATAGCCCCTTCGTTTTTGGGTTTTCTTTACTTTAAGTTTATTGAAAAAAGTAAAATAGAAAAAAATCTTACCAAATAGAATATTTACACAATTAAATAAACTATACTTGAATTAAATTAATTTACTATTTTATTATGATTAGCTTATTAGGTTAAAATAGAAAATAAAGAATCTATGATGCCTTAAAAGTCAACACAGAAGATTAGTTTTAAATATTGTTATTAATTCTTATCAAAATGATAGCCATAATAGGCTTGAACAACATAGGCACTGAGAGAGAGAGATTATAGAAGCTGTGTCGTCTGGCCAATTAGGTTAAAGCTTTATTCCATTATTATTCAATATTTACGAGATGGAATAAAAACAAATGATGAAAAGCTAAGAAAAAACAGTTATCTAATTAAAAGCCAAACGAAAGCATATTGAATTTCTTTATTATTATAATTTTTCTCCTCTATACTATTAGGCTTAAAAAACAATTGTTAATTAGAATAGAAATAAAAATGGCAATACACGAACACAATTCTCTATTGTTTATTATTTATTTGTGTTCGATCCTTACCTTCGTAAACCAAAATATTTCTAAATCTGTATGTTTTGGTGAGGAAAAATGGGAAAAATTAGTTATTCTAAGGCGTTCATTTGAATGTGTATATGAGTGTTTGCTCTATCATAATATTCTAATCGTATCTAGTTTATGTTCTGTAGATTGATACGATTAGATAGATTGGCTTCAAATAATCACACAAACACACACACACACTCACTCGCTTACAAATCAACTAAACAAAAAATTCAGTTTACTTATATATGATTTATTTAGAGTTAATATTGTTGTGTGCTCGAGATTGAACAAGAACAGACGAAATATTTATTTCAGAGTTTTAGTATTAGAACGCGTTGCTTTTTAGTTTTTTTTAAACTAGTAGCAAGCCTCGTGCTTAGTTGAGCCCAGCAGCAAATTGACCCAAAGACCTATCTTTCATATTCACCAAAATACATTAGGTCTTTTAATAGCATAGGGTTACATGAATCAATTTGATAAAATTGAAATTAGTTTATTCTAGAATCTGATATCCTATTGAGCATGATGAAAGACTTATTTTTTTTTATTTACTTTTTGATATAGAAGAAAATGAGAAGATAAAATTTAAAAAAATTAAGGGTATGATGTGAGTTTGGTTTAACACTAGAAAGCTCGGCTGATTAATTACAAAAATTAAAATTTCAAGAAAAATAAATAAAATTTATTATAAGATAAAAAATAATTTAAGTTATTTTAAATTTTTTGAGTAGTTTTTTAAAGCTTTATTTCAATGAGATAGTATAAAAAATCCCTCGGGCTTTCTAGTGTTAAAACTAAAAATTTAAGCTTATGAAAGAGAGATAGAAATTAGACTTTTAAAAACCAAAATCAGATAAATGCAATTGTAAATTATACTAGGTTTTTTTTTTCATTTCGATAGCCAATTATTACCAAAGTAAATTATATCCGAAAGAAAACTAAATAAAAACAAATTTAAAAAGAATATTTTTTATTATTTTTATTTTATTTATTTCAAGAAACACCACTTGGTTTATGAAAAAAAAATAAACGATTCTTATTGATTTAAGAAAGCAAGATGCATATTGATTGTTTTCTTTAAGTCTAATTTTTTTCTTGTGACAATTTGTTCCAAACTAGATAACTTTTTTTGTTAATACCAGAGTTGTTTAAAAGTCACATATCTCAATTAATTCAATAGGGATTAATCAAGGTATTATTTGATTCGGAGATGATCTCCAAATTTAGTATATGGGTATTCTTTATACACCATCCAAAAACGATTTTCCATGAAGTAAGATCATTATCATTTTAAAGGGAATAAACGTCTAAGAGTTTTTTTAGATGAAAGCGTTTTATTTATTTACAAATCTAAAAAAAAATGTGATAAAAAAATAACAAAATCAATAAACAATTAGCTAACTCGGCTTTTTCCTTTTTTTATTATTTATTTCAGATAAATAACAAAAAGAGAAAGAAATTTCACTTCATTAAAATTTATCTACTTTTTTTTTGTACAACCATTTGGACAAAAAAACACCTTTTTTTCATTTATAATATATACAATTTATTTTTTTTTTATTTGTTAAATCTGTATCGAGCTAATGCTCCTGCGGAGTAAAAGTATAAACTAAAATTAAGTAAGAGAAAAAAATAAAAATAAGAGTTAAAAACTGTATGTTGAAAAGGAAATACAATATTTTTTATTTAAATATCTTAGAGATCAGGAAAAAAAGAGGAAATAGTAAGGTAGCAATTACACAATGGAGTAGGATATTCAATGAATCTTGAATCGAAACCTTCTTTACAATTCATATTTTTTTCATTTTGAAGCGTCTAACTTCTAAAATAAGTGACAAGTAAAATTCTCTTGTGCATCAGTTGAAAAGCTGATGAATAAGTGATAATTCAACGTAACATGTTAACATACACTTCTCATAGCTTATATGAATGTTTGAACTTGCGAAATGAATATTTTTATCTATATTTGCTTTTTTTCTCTCTCTTTTTTTAAAGTTTATTTATTGTTTAAAATGACATTGAGTTTTAAAACTCCTGTCGCCATTGTAATTTTAGGATTTTTTTTAAAATGTTTACAAAAAAAAATTTTTTAAAATGTTAAAAGAGAGTTATAACACAGTTAAAAGAGCAGAGAAAAGAGAGAAATTTGAAGTATCATAAGAATTAAAATACCCATTTAAAGAGCTCGTTTGAGACATGGTACAAGAAGGGTTTTTGATTCAGGTCTTCTCGGGCTTTCAATAAAGACATCGATATAGTCAAGTATAAGGGGAGTGATTAGTGAATTTTTGATTTTCTTTTTGCTAGTTTTGAGATCAGCTTTAATGACATCTAACTTTTATGTAAATAATAATTAGGAGTTAAAAAATAACTTTTTAATTTTTAATAATTTGAGCTAAATTATATTTAAGTTTTATTTGAGTTTTTATCGATTAAAGTATTTTCAAAATTTAAAAAAAAAGAGCACCTTTAAATGTAAATATTTATTTAATATTTTTAGATCTATTTCTGGTATAAGAATGAGGGCGAACTTTGTATTTAATTGTCTAAACGATATGGTTCAACGGCAAAGTGTAAAAAATTTTACATTTTTGCATTTTCATATTTTTAGATTTTTTGTGCAACATTTTAGAAAATTTTTAAAATTTTTTTCTTTACTGAATAATTTGGAAGAGTGTTTTTAAAAAAAAGCTCAAGATCGAAAATTTAAACATTAGTTATATAAAGGAACTAATTTTGATTTTCACTCAAGTCAATTCAAAATAAGCGTCTACGTCAGCGTCAAAATAAGCATCGATTTTGAAAGATTCTCTTCTATCCTTACATTATCCTTAATCGTTCCATTGAAGGGCTTCATTCTTGAGTCCAAGTGAATGCATTTTTTTTTACTGAAATATTTAAATATTACTTAGAGATCTAATAAATTTTAAAATTTCTAGACTGAATAATTTTTTATTTTTTCTTAATTAAAAAAAAAAGTTTAGTTTAAATTTCAGATTTAATAGATAAATATTTTTAATTTAGATAAAAAAAATTGTTATTTTCAGTTGAAGATACATTTTAATAAACTCTTAATTATATATTAATAATTAAATTATTTTTTTAATTTTTAAATATTACATGGTCTTTATGATGAAAAGCATAAGTAAATTAACTTCCAAATGGGAAAATTATTTACTTGATATGGTTTTGAGTTGATTGAAAGCTTTTTTATCTATGTCTATTTTATTCTAGTTTAAGTGTTAACTTTAAATCAACAAAAAAGCGTAAATTTTTGATAAAATTTTCTTAAGAGTTTATTCAGAAGGGCGTTTATATTATTATTTAGCAAGTAAGATTAATCTTTCTTTACAAAAAATGTGCAAACAGTTGAAAACAAAATTTTTTTTATTTCTAGATAAATAAATTATATGAGGATGTAGTTTTACTAATTAATATTCACCTTTATGTTTGTCTATCGATTATTCATATCTAAAAAAATTCTTTCTATTAATTATTTACAATTTAATTATAAAATTTTTTTCAATATTTTTTTTTAGATACCAATAGGGATATTAAAAATAAAAAATTAATTATGGTTTCGGAATATATTTTTTCTATATTTAAAGACCACGTTGTGTTGACGTTTCTAAGCCTTGTGGTCTTTATAGCACAAGTTTGATACTAAAATTTATGTTTTTTTTATCCTTCAATTTTTTTTTAAATTAATTCCAAAATAAGATTTTACTATCTAGCAAAACCTCAATGGAAACATGTTAGGTCCAATTTCAATAGATTAAAATCAAATAAAATCAAAATAGACAAAAATTAATTTTTTTTTATTTTTTATATTCAAAAAATTTTCAGTGTTAGTTTATTATTAAAAAATTGTTGAAATTTTATTTTAGAAGATTTTAAAATTTTTTCACAATCTCATCGGTTTCTCTAGCTTTAAAAAGTAACTTTTTAAATTGGACGATAGTTATTTCTATCCCAAGTGTACAAGAGACAAATTGTTTATTATTTGTTAATTCATTGATATAAAGTAATTTAAAATTGACTATTTTTTTTAGATTACCATGTTTTATTTTGTGTTTATTTGCTAAGAAAGTAAAATATAGCAAATTGTTTTTATTATTTGCATTATTAAAAGTAAAGCTTACCAAATTTTAAACAGTGAATAGGAAAAATTTTAAAAAAATTCAAACTTATTTTATAAATGACATGAATCACCCCGATATTGTGAATTTCAAAAACAAAAAGAACAAAAATTCTTCATTTTTTGATAAATAAAAATTTACATAAATAAAATATATTTAATAAAGTACTGCAGCATAGTGCAACATACTTCGTTGCATTTTTTTTACCTAAAATAAAAACGTTATTTCTTTTTTATAGGTAAACTAAATCAATAATCAATTTATAAATTATTGATGTTTTATTTTTTGTCTTTTATTTACATCAGAAAAATTATTTTAGGTAAAAAAGGTGCAACAAACTTTGTTGCACTAAATTGCAGTATTTTTTAAGATATATTTTATTTTAATAAATTTTGATTTATCAAAAAAGGAAGAATTTTTGTTCTTTTTGTTTTTGAATTTCACAATACCAATCACCCCAAAATTGAATTTTTTTTAAAGGAATACTACAAAACAGATATCATAGAATTAAAATATCAAAGATCACCAAGTTTCATAATACTTGAAAATTCCTTTCATTTGAAAAAAAATAGACAAAGTTAGACACTTTTAATAGTATGTTGTACTTGAAGCCCAATATCACAGGATCGAAAAATAAATTTTCGATTTTTGATTTTATTTTTTTTTCCAAAATTCACAATATTAGAAATACTTTAAAAATCATCATCGGTATCATCTGGAAACACTTTGGCCTTGTGATTTTTGAAACAAAAACTTAAGATTTAAATAAATTTTTTTATCTACAAAGCAAAGATTGTATTATCCAAATTTATTCTGCAATTCTGCATTCTTATAAATGTTTTTACATTTTACAGAATTAGCTTTGGATCTAAATAAAATAAATTACTTTTTTCTTATTTGTTCCAAAATTTACAATAACAAAATGTTTTCACAGTTTTTGTAAATAATTTCAAAATACAAAAATTTTCTTTTTAAAAATAAAATTTCGGTAAAAAAAAATTTTATAAAAAATATTATTAAAAAAGTAGTTATGGTATTATTATATTTCAAAAAATTATTGAAATATTATTATATTTCATTTAAAATTTAATAAAAAAAAATTGAAATTTCTTTTCTTTATTCTTTTCTAGAACTGATTTGATCAAAATTGTTTTGCTATCAAAACTTTATTTATCATTTAAGAACAGTAAAAATTAATAGGTCTATAATGGAGTCGAAAAATTTGTCACAAAATTTTGTCATAGCTGGTTTTAAAGTTGATTAGTTGGTTGACCAAAGCTTTTTTACCCTTTACCACTCCTTAATACTAGCTAATGTTGGCAATGTTTTATTTTAACAAGCTTCTTCACTATAAATTCTTATTTATCTTGATAAGACCCCTTCATAATTTAAAAAACTATACTTATTTTTTTTAAATTTAAATAAATATTTTCAAGTCATCTAGTTGAACTAAATTTTTTTTTCAATCAAAGATCATGATTACAAAAGCATTCAAATATTTTTTGGTTTTTCTAAGCAAAAAAAACAACAACTAAAACGAATATATTTTTAAAATTTGTTTTAAAAAAAATATTAAGATTTAACCTGTGAGCGATTAAGTAAAATAATATAGTTATTTATCATTATTTATTTAATGCGAAAAACAATAGGACTAAAAGATTAATGATTTTTATGAGCCAAAAGCATATACTAAACATAATCGAATTGGTTGTATCGTAAACCTATTCAAATTTGATCCAAAATAGCTTAACTTATATAATTGACATATTAATAATCATGTTATATTTGAGATTTTAAGACAATTTTTAATTTTTGTTCTTCTAAATACCGACTTGAATGTAATTTCTGTTTTTATTTTTATCTCGACTAAAAGACTAAATTTAGATTGAGTTCAAGTAGCTAGAAATACTTTTCATAATTTTTCTTGTTTATGTAGAGAAATAGTTTCTTGAATGGTGAAATTTGATCTCGTACTTAAAATAGTTAAAAAAGCTTTTTTTTTTTCAGGAGCTCGGCTTGCTTTTAGGCTGAATAAGATAATATGTATTTGTTTATCAAAATTTAAAAACTGTTTTTCACTTTTTAAAGAGCTAATTATTTCTAGTTAAAACATATCATAAAAATTCTTATAATTAGTAGGTTTTTTTTTTCAATTTTAAGAAAATTTTGTTTTATCTTTATAAGAAATTGGCAATTTATTTTAAAAAAAAAAATTTCTAGTATCATTTGTAAAATTAATAGATTCTTTAATTAAATTTTTAAAATTTTCTATTTCTAATTTTGAAGACAATTTAAAGTGACATTTAGTTTTTTTAAATTCTATAAATAAACAAATTTTTGTTTGTAATTTTCCTAGCTGATTTTATTTGTGCTTAATGGATTCTCTTTTTCCTATTTTTATTTCTTAAATTTGGACACAAAAACTGCTAACTTTTTGAGGGTTCGTTATTTTAAATTTTGATTTCATTTACAGACTTTATTCATAGAAAATGATTGTGATTTAAAAAAAAAATAGTGTAAGGTCTTAGTTTGGACTTTAGGGATTTAAGCCAGGAAATAAATAAAATGATTAAATTTAGTTCAAAGTTTATTTAATGGAATCCAAAGTTATTACAAATAATTAGTTGTTTATATAGTGGTTAAGTGTTAGCGTGCTCTACCTGCAGTTATGAATAAACTACAGAACGATGAAGAAATGTCAAAACTCGGGTCTTAACAATAGGATTATCTAGAGTTGAGCTATAGACAATCAACTTTTTTAAAACACTTATGTTATGTGTACTTTTGTTGTTAAAGGTTCCCAATTAAATGTTGGAACCTTGGAAATAAAGGTTCAACAGAATTATAGAAAAGTACACAAAAGGATACAAAAGAACCTTTTTTCATTACAGACAAAAATTTTCATTTCATATTTTTAAATTGATTGATTTATTAGTCAATTTATGCTTGATGAAAATGGCAAAAAAAGTTTTTTTCTTTTTACTGTAAGAGGAAATAAATTACATGCGATAATTTAAAATCATAAAGATTTATAAAAACAAAATTTAATGCTAAAATTAAATTAAACTCTAAAATGATCTGTTTTTCTTTCTTTCTTCCTTCAAGAGCATAATTTCTTTCTGGCGTCTGATTTTATTTAACACAAATTCAAAGATTGAAGTCTGTCTCTTTCGTGTTTAGAAAAGACTATCGAACAAGACTTGTCATTCAGCTAAGATTGTTGGCATTATATTAAAATAGTTAAAATTGTTAATAGAATTTAAAGAATTGAAAATAAAACTTAAACAATGAATAAAAGAACTGATATAAAATAAGAAAAGATTAGAAAGAAAAATTATATTAGCATATTTTTCAATAAAGTCTGTTTTGTTTTGGCAAAAAAATAAGTTAATTTTTTTAACATTCAAAAAATTAACAATAAATTTTAAGATTTTTTGTACACTAATTTAGAAATTTTTCATTTTTCATTGAGTTTTTTTATAAATTTTATTTAATCAAATCAAATAAATAATTTTTTTGATTTTATCTATTATTCTTAAAAATAAGATATAGAAACGTCAATCAAACTGATTTTGAACCGAGCACTGGTCAAATCTTAGCACTGATAAAATAGCGAATGAATAAGAGAATGATCACTTATTTTTCTTATAACTGTCTGTTCATTTATTTAGGTCTTAAAAATAAGATAAAGCTTTTATTTATAGAAAATAATAAATATTATTGTTTTGTTATTCAATCATTTCGAACAAATGCATAATATTTTACCATAAAAAAGCATCAAATTGAAAGCTTAGACTTTGAATATGTTTCTAATAGATTTTTCTTTATTCAAAAAATAAATAAATTAAGTAAAAGAGAAAGCAGGTAAATGAGAGACATAAATTTAGGAGCAAACGACAAAAATCAAAACATCATCAAAAAAGAAAATTCTTTATTACAAAGAAAGCAAAATTTTAAAATTAAATTTTTATTTATTTCTTAATTTTATTTAAATAATCAAATAAAAGAAATTTAAACCATAGAGTTGTTCCAAGTAAATTTAGCCCTCTGTTGAAGCATTAATATTTGTAGCTAAGATTTGTATTAAATAAATTTTTAGAAATATGATGAGTTGTCTAGTTTGCTTTGCTACAGATGCAAGAACTTTTCATTACAGACAGAAAAAATTTAGTCCTTTTTTATTTAGTACCCTAGCACTTTTTTAATTCATCCACCAAAGGAACAAATTTAACTTTTTCTTTATGATTTAAATAGTTGCCGTATAATTTAGTATGTATTGTTAACTTCTTAATTTAAATACTTATTAATCATATTTTCGAGATTTATTTTCTTTGCTATATGATGTTTCTTTCTCATTTTAAATAAAAAAAAAAAGAGACAATTAGCAGATAGTTTAAATTTTATTTCTTTTATTAAAAATTTTTCAAATTAAAATTTATTTTTAATTTTTAAAGATTTATTTTTGTGAGATAATGTTCAAGTTGAAATTTTTTAAAAATTTTTAAAAAAGGGTCCAAAAAATCCCTCGGGCTTTGTAGGGTCAAAAACTACTATCATTTTTCATTTTTCATTGAGTTTTTTTATAAATTTTATTTAATCAAATCGAAAAAATAATTTTTTTGATTTTATCTATAATTCTTAAAAATTAGATAGAGAAACGTCAATCAAACTGGTTTTGAACCGAGCACTATCAAGTTACTGCAAGGAACCATAAACTACAGGTCTATTTTTTTTGTTAAAAGAGCTAAGTAAAGGTTTTTTTAGTCTTATAATTTTTCTTTCACCAAAAATCCTCATTTTTCTAAAATTTCTCATTCCATTCTAAAAATACTCATGTGATATTAGAGTACTTTTCTGTCTAAAAAAGCTAAAAAACCTTTGAGTTATAAAACTCCTTTCGCCATTTGTATTTAAAATTTAAAAAAGTGTCCATACAAAAAAGCTATATCACTTAATTAAATTAACAAAATGACATTAGAAGTTGAAAGAGAAATTATAAATGCTCCAGAAAAACAGTTGCCTATTGGAATAGCTCATTTGATACTTTACAGAGAAGGGTTTTAAGTTCAGAACTTGTTGAGCTTTCAACAAAAACATTAATATAATCCTGTATGAGTGAAGTAATGAGCGTGTTTTTAAATATTAAATTTCTTTTATGTATTTTTTTAAGTCTAGACTCAATTCTATCAATCTTTTGGTCCTAGAGAAGGCCAGAAAGTTGAATAGACGGCGTGTCATATGGTAAGTGATAGATTGACTTAAAACATGTATTTTGAATTACTTGCAGTTTTTGAATGTTTGTATGGGAGACACGGGATAGGATGAAAAAACTATTAAGGTTTTTTTTATTTAACTTCCGCGATCTGTGTGGCAAAATTTTTATTAAATTTACGCGATCATGACATCTTGAACGAATGAATTTAACCTGGAAGTTGAAATAAAGACTTTGGTCAAATTTTATTCCTTAAGATTAAAAAAAAATAAAAGTAAAAGTATAATAAAATTAAATAGTTTAAAAAAGAAGAAAAATTAATATTAGCTTTATTGAAATAGAGAATTACAGATACATATTTTAAATATTTGATTGTTCAGGGAAAAAAGAAGAAATATTAAGGTTTCACAATGGAGTCGGCTACCAGTCTGACAATCAATGGATTAAACTGACTCAACCCTGCTCCAACATATCTCTCACTCAACCCAAAAAGTCGATTGGAAACTGTTAGTAATTTAAGTTTATTTAAGGCCTCGTGATGTAATATATTAATTTCAGAGAATGAGTTAAGACATAAAAAAGTATAATCCAAAATGGTTCCAACTAAAGATTTGTAAATTCCTAAAGTTTTATAATTTAGACCCCATTTTTTATTCGACAAAATCCTTATTAAATTTACTTTGTTATAAACCTTAAATACTTATATTTTGAAAATAATTAATTGATCTTAAAGATATCATTTATAGTTGATAAAAATTTTATTTAGAATGGAAGGCTATTTAAAAAAAATCCAGCTTTAGGTATTGATTGCTTTATTTGTCATGTGTTCGTTAACAATCATTTAAAAAGCTTCTTAGCTCAACACAAAAATTAAAGCTTACATTTAGCTGATATTAAAACTTATTTCTAAACTAAACTGGATTAATGAAAGGTTTCGTTTGAACATCTGCTAGCAATTAGCAAACAAAAAAAAAAGACAAAAATCAATTGGTTGTTGAGGATAGATTCGGGCTTACACAAGGCAAATTAGACACATTATATAGCTGCTGTAATGCTAAAATGTTCAAATATTTATGCAAAATAAAAATTAGCGTAATTTGATCTGAGGGTATGTTGGATCAAAGAAAAATCTAGCTTAATGCTTTCCTCTCTCATTTTCTCTCTCTCTCTCTCTCCCTTTCTTTATTTTCTCTAATTGTATTTTAAAATATCTATCGTTTATTTGATGCATTAATTGAACTAAAAGAATCAAAATTAACATTTTTTATTTTTTTAGAAATAAAATTAAGAGCACCTGAATATATAAATTATAAATAGAACATCTTCATTTCTAATGATGAACCCGGAAATGAACGGTTATTACGCCAACCCGGCAAATAGCGTATACATGCAAGCATATCAGCAGCAGTCGCCGTACGACCAGGCCTATTCGGGCCCAGGCATCAACCCGTACTCGGAGGACTACATGCAGCAGGAAGAAGAGTGGGAACGCGAGGGAGTCCTCGATCCGTTGTGGGAAAAGCAGCAACGAAAGACTTTTACCGCCTGGTGCAATTCACATTTACGCAAAGCCGGCACTCAAATAGAAGAGATTAACGAAGACTTTCGCAACGGTCTCAAGCTAATGCTGTTGCTTGAGGTGATATCTGGCGAGCAGCTGCCCAAGCCTGATCGAGGCAAAATGCGCTTTCACAAAATTGCCAATGTTAACAAAGCTTTGGACTATATTCAAAGCAAAGGTGTCAAGTTGGTATCAATTGGTGCCGAGGAAATTGTAGACGGAAATTTAAAAATGACTTTGGGCATGATCTGGACAATTATTCTAAGATTTGCCATTCAGGACATTTCAGTTGAAGGTATTTGTTTTAAATTTTTTTATTTTGAAAATTTTTTTTTTTTTTATACATTATATTTTCAAATTAAAAAATTATTTGATTTTTTTTTTTTTTTATAAATTAATAAGTTTCTCTGAACAAAATTGGGGTGAATTTAAATGTAGAAAATTCTAACAAAATTCGCTTAAAATGCCAAAATTAGAGGGAAAATTTCATTTTTTATTTTTTTTGTCTTCCTCTTTTTTTTGTTTTGCTTTTTTGGGTCAACAAATTTCACATTCGATAACCATTACTAGAATTGTCTATTACATTGTTTTAATTCTCATAAATAGGATGCAAGAGTTGCTGGTTTTTAGTGTTGGTAATCGACTCCAATTGATTGATTCATTTTAGTCGGTTATTAAATCGACAATATTAAAATAAATAAATAATTTTAAATAGATCGTTAAATTTTAATTTTATCTGATAATTTTAAGAAGTATGTTTTCAATACATCACCAATACTAAAACCTTTCCATAAGCATATATTGATCTCCAAAACCTCCTAGTTAGTTTCTTGTTTATCTCCCTATTAACAAATTTGTTTCTTGATTCTTCAATCAGTTTCTTCATACTATCATATTTTTGATCAGTAAAAATGTCAACATTTAATTTTTTTTTAAAGTGAGTCTTTTTGGACGCTTTTTTAAAGTCTTTAAAAAAAAAAAACTTTCTACTTTAAAAAAAACTGAAAAATTGCCGATTTTTCGGCTAAATTCATTTCAAAAATTTTTATATTTTTTTCTATTCATATCAAACTGTAGAAAATTAATTTCTCTATAAGTGGGTATGTCGCTTTATGAAGCTTTATATGTTTTTTGATGACTTGTAGACACTCAAATGAGACCAACTTTTGAGTGGGTCGGTTAACTTCAGACCCCCCTAGTACAAAATTTTTTGGTTTTCATATATGGAGAATCCAAAAATAAGGTCTATTTTATTCGATTAAGATAGTGCGGAAGTTTTGCACCACGCGAACCTTAAATTTATTAAAAGACTCTTTTAATAAAGAAATAATATTTTTTTGCTAATTTAACTTTTCATTTTGAGATAAATAAATATATTTATATTAAATCGATTTTTGATAATCGATTGCCAACACTACAAGTTTTAAATTTGGTATAATTACATCTTGATTACATCATAGCTTCAGAATCTTCACTATTTTCATTTGACTGGCGTTGTAATTTTGACCTAGCTTTTGATGGTTTACTTAAGTAAAAAAAAAGAAAAATAATGAATAAAAATAAAAATGGAGTTAATAAAATAAGATGAAATAAAAATAAAATAAATCAGCTAAAAAAAAATTTTTTAAGTTTAAGTGATCAAGTGATCATTCACATTCTTTTACGTTTTTTTTCATTTTGTTTACAGAAGTACAATGAAAAAATTTAGCCTACTTGACACCACTATAACATGTTAAATAGAGAAAATTTTTAAGCTAGTATTTACAAGTAAAACTACTTTTTTTTTATCGAGTTGGACAACATTTTTATAACATTAATTATTTTAGACAAAATATCAGAAAATCTTTAAGTAACTTTGATAAGCTTTCTGAAGTATCAATTCACTTTAATAGTCCAAATCATTCAATGGATGATTTAAAATTTTTTATTTTTAAATCAAATTTACATGATAAAATAAAAAGACTATCAACAGAAACTGAATTGATAAATATTTTTCTAAAATTTCAAATTCCTTTTTTAAATAAAAAAATACCATAAATTGAATATATAAAAACTCTAAGTTTTGCTTCTTTTTCAAAATGATTGTACATTGTGTTACAAATTAGAGAAAATTAAAAAATTTTATTTTTTTTTTTAATTATTTTTTACAAATTTAACAATTTTATATTTTTTTAGAAAATATGTATTTTTTATTCAATTATTTTCAAAGTGACAAAATCAAAAAATCTAAATAACTAATTTTTTTTCCCAGAATATTTGACTGATGGGCAATTATAAAGTCTTCAAGATTGAATGGGTTCTAAAATTTAAATGGTTTGGGTTTCTATATTCAGATTATTTTATTTTCTGGTAAATAATTTTT
This sequence comes from Brachionus sp. 'Tiscar', assembly GCA_006352455.1. Lineage (NCBI taxonomy): Eukaryota > Metazoa > Rotifera > Eurotatoria > Ploima > Brachionidae > Brachionus > Brachionus sp. 'Tiscar'. Next base: position 8,763 of record VANL01000529.1, on the reverse strand, counting down.
GTAAAAAAATATTTAGCATGTATTTGATAGTGTAGTTTTTTCTAAGATATAAATTTTTAAGAAATTACTCAATGAAACTAAAAATAAAATAGGTAAAAATTCAAAAAAAAAGGACAATGGTACGTATTTTTTATTTAAATTATTATTACTACATTCTATATATCAAACGAAAGCTTAGTCAATATGGAACAAAACTAGATATGTATCTTTTTTTTATAAACTACCATTACCAAGTTATTCAGCCTCTTAAATAACTAATCTAAAACCTCTCTTTTTAGTTTTTGAAATAATTTTGAAATGTTGAATTATTTTTATCATAAACAAAATTTTCTCATCTAAAAGATGGACAAAACAGAGAATATTAATCCCTTGGTAATTTGGAGTAAATTCAATTTTACCTAAAACACTAAAATTTTAAGAAAATACCATTAATTTCTGATCAACAAATATAAAACATGTCAAAAATTCAGTCTGTTCCCATTAGAAAATTAAAAATTGAATAGGAATAACTTAAAAATCATATAAATACTAAGCCTAGAATTTAAAAAAATTTTTTTTTTATTAAATTGATTTATTTACTATCAATTATTTATTTCTTCATCATCTGTAATCCTCTCTGGTTCTTCTGATAATCTTTGCGATGCATCATAGCAAAAAAAAAAAAAAAAAAGTCGCTTTCAGTTGGTTCCAATTCTTTAGGATTGTTTCTAGCATATCCTAAAAACCAAAGAACGCTAGTAATGTGTGAACATGTTCAACAATGTATAAACTATTGTCTTAAATAATTTGAATTTTTAATAAAAAGACAACAAGCTAAACATTAATTATATTTAAATTGATAATTTGTTTACCTTAAAAAAAAATAATTTAGTTTTTATTTTTAAATAAAAAAGTCGCAAAAAAGTATGTTGCGCTGTGTTGCAGTATTTTTTTAAATATATTTTATTTTAGTAAATTTTAAATTGTAAAACAAAAAAAAATTTTCTTTTTTTTTTTTGAAATACATAACTGAAATTCTGACACTTTTGCAAATTTTCCTAAAAAACATTGACCAAAAATCCTTCAAACCTTTAGAATATTAATATTAAAATAATAGAAAATTTTATCAATTTTATTAAAAGATTACTTGAAAACTTTTTTGTTGGGACTAATAAAAATTTCCAAACGTTTTTGCTTATTTTCATTACCGGTTTTTATGGGTATTTATAAGTTTAGTGTGCTAGATAGATTTTAATGATGTGCTGTAACAATTTTTATGGGGAGTTGAAACGATATTTTTGACAGATTCAATAAAAGCAAAAAAAAAAAACAGAAAAATTTTATTACTAAAAAAATAAATATTTTAAAATTTTTTTTTAAGAAATGTCGGCTAAAGAAGGTCTTCTTTTGTGGTGTCAGCGCAAGACACAGCCTTACAAAAACGTCAATGTACAAAACTTTCATATGAGTTTTAAAGACGGTCTTGCATTTTGTGCTCTAATTCACCGTCATCGTCCAGATCTGATCGACTATGACAAACTGAACAAAGATGAACCACTTAAAAATTTGAATTTGGCTTTCGATATTGCAGAAAAGCATCTCGACATACCAAAAATGTTGGACGCCGAAGGTAATTTAACATGCTTAATCTAAGTAAAATAGTAAATGTTAAACTGCTCAGACATGGTTAATTGTATCCGTCCGGACGAGAGGTCTGTTATGACCTACGTCTCGGCGTATTACCACGCATTCGCCGGCGCTCACAAGGTATGCCGAGTGCAAAGCGTGTCCATGCATGTTGCCTTATTAATTTATTTACATTGTTTTGTTTATTTTATTTTTCTTATTTTTGTTTGATTTTGCTAGAAATAACCCATAGTGCTAAACCGGATGAAAAATCCGTTATGACATATGTATCCTCATATTATCACGCGTTTGCCGGTGCTCAAAAGGTCTGCATGAAGCTAATTCCCTTTCTCTATTATGACTGCTCACTTTTATTTTATTTTTAGGCTGAGACTGCTGCAAACAGAATTTGCAAGGTGCTTAAAGTTAACCAGGAAAACGAGAGATTAATGGAAGAGTACGAACGGCTCGCCTCTGATGTAAGTATTTTATTTTTTTGAAATTTTTTTCAAGAAAAGTATAATTTTATTTTCAAGTTTTTATTTTAATTAAAGATTTTTTTTTTTTATAATCATTTTACTTAAGTCATAAATCATGTTTTTAGAGTAAAAATTCAATGTTAGATTAAGTTTTTTCTGCTAGTGTCTGCATGAGATGTTATTTGTTTCATATAATCAGTTTATTTTAATCTGAAAACAAAATATAATTAGTGATTAGAATAATTTTCTTATTTAAAAAAACAAATATCCCATTTTTCTGGAAGTATTTTGATCCCTCGCTGATAGAAGCTAACTGGTTTTTGAAGTGAAATATTAGCTGATGTTTTTTTTTATTTTCTCAAAGTCTGAATAACTTTTTCAAACTGAGGAACAAATGGTATTTTGATATAGCCAAGTGAATAACCTGGGTTAGATGGAGCTTAGTCCTCCCTTTCAGTCAAATGTTCTTAGTTCATACTTAAAAAAAATTAAATAAAATAAGAGATAAAAGTCCCAAAAAAAGTCCTTGATTCTTGCTGATAGATTCCCGATGCGTTTAATTTAAAAAAAAATTTAAAAGATAAAAGATTTTGACTCGGACTATTTTAAATAAAAAACTAATTTCAAGTGTTTTTTTTTTTTTAATTTTTTACCAAAATTTACTTGTAAAATTTTGGACTTTACCAATTTACGTAAAATTTAAATTAAAATAAAAATTTCACAAGTCAAAAACGTATTTTTTATCAAAAATTTTATGAAAAACAGCAAGATTTGAGATTTTTTTTGGCATTTTTGGAGCTAACATAATTTAGCGTAAAAATTGGCAATTTAACAATTTGTTTATGGCTAGATCTTAAGAAATGTAATAATTTGAATTTTAAGCTAGATGAATGTGAATACGAGTTTTCAGTGGGTTTAATTTTTTTTTAAATGAGGTTTTGAATTTTTTGACATTCATTTTTTTGAGTTGAGGTTTTTGCTCTATCGGTGTTAAACAGTCTATCGGAAGTAAAACAGAATTTTTTAAGATAGATTGTATCATGTGATACATTGCATGTATCACCGAAATTTGATCTCTGCAAAAACTATGCAAATCTGCAAAATAATATATGCATTAAAAAATCATTAAAATTTAATTGCAGAGACTTTGCACGGATTAAATTTTAGGTGATACATGCTATGTATCAAATGATAAATTTTGTAGAACCAGTATTAGACCAAAGGAAAAAAAGTAATTACTATTTAAAATTTTTGTTCCATAATTCACAAAGCTCGAATATTGCTATTTTTGAATGTATCTTTTTGCTTGGTTTCATTTTGGATCAAAATACTCCACTTTTAGTTATATTTTAATTTTTTTTTTCAAATTCAGTACTTTAAAATAGCTTGTATTTTAATAAATTAAACAATTTTTTATTATTTGGTATTGTGAATTTCAAAAACAAAACGAACAAAAATTTTTCCGTTTTTGATAAGTCAAAATTTACAATGATAAAATATATTTAAAAAAGACATTGCAACTTAGTGCAACAACAAACTTTGTTTGATTTAAAATAATTTTTCTGATGTAAATAAAAAACAAAAAATAAAATATCATTAAGATTTAAATTGATTATTGATTTGGTTTACCTTAAAAATTTATCTTACACTATTAGCTAGATATGTCAGAAAAAACTTACAAATATGTTGGTTTTAAGTCTTGCCAAGATATGTGTTAATAAGTTATAATTTTATGTAATATATTTCCTAAATGTGAGATAATAAATTTATGTAATTTTTTTTTTCGTTAACAAAAGAATTGTTTTTGCGTATATAATAGGCGGGAAAATAAGAAAAAAGCGTTTTTTTTTTCAAATTTTATGTTTGTCATCAATCCAAGATCATAAAATCAAAAAAAAATTAAGTGAAAAAAGAATCCCAAAAAAAACTGCTGCGATTTGTCTATAACTTTTTGTAGAGTTTTTTCGGACCAATCTAAAAATATACGATACATCACGATTAGATAGTTTTGGACGTCTCCCGCAGTTTTCTGTATCGAGCTTAAGCTCCTTCAGGTTTTAAAAAACAAAAATAAAATAAAAAATTAAAATAAAGTTAAATAGAATAAAATAAAGAGAGTCGCTGCGTTACACACAAATTTCCTAACACACATTTTTTTTTTTTGCTGCGTTCAACCTATTTTTTTCTCAGCACACATTTTTTAGTATTTGTGCGTTTTATTCTAAAAAAATGAGTGAAAAGTAAAAAAACAAAGTTTCTGGTAAAATTTTATTTAAAATAAAAAAATATAAAATTAGTAACTTAATTTAAAAAAAAAGTAAACTATTTTTCACAAAAATTACAAGTCCACAATTTAGTTAATTTAAGACTATCAGAACATTTAAGATGAAAATTTTTATAACAAATCGAACAAATTTTAACATATTCCTTCAAATTAAAGTATTCATTACAAATGTCACATTTTAAATTAATCTTATAAGAAAATAAAGAAGCTTTAAGTTGTTTTAGACCATCATCAGAAAATAATGACGTAAAATTGTTTAAATTTTTAAGAAATTGATTATAAATAAAATAATTTTCTAATGATAAATTTGAAAGATCTACAATCAAATCTTCTTCTTGTATTTTAACCTGTGTTCTCATGGTTTTATTGATTTTTGACTCATCAACAATTACAACCAAAAGAAACTTTTTGATTCTTTGTTCGTTTTTCGAAACTTTACAATCAGGCGCAAGTTCTAACGCAGCATGTTCAGACTCATCTTCGTTAATTTTTTGCATATTTGAACAGTACATTGTTAATTGACCATGACTCGCTTTTTTGTAGTCCAATTTCCATTAAATAGAGGTTAATTAAAAAGTCCAAAAGAGTATTTTCAATAAAATATTGTTTTTTATTTTTCACCTATTTTTTAGAATAAAAAACACAAATTTTAAAAAATGTGTGTTCGGAAAAAAAATAGGTTGAACGCAGCAAAAAAAAAATGTGTTTTAGGAAATTTATGTGTAACGCAGCCAATTTCTAAAATAAAAGTAAAAATAATATATGTTAAAAAATAGGAAAATATTAAAATTAAAAATAAATAAAGAAATATTAAGAAATGATAAAGATAGAGAGTTACAGAATACATTTTATAAACATTTGATGGTTCAGGAAAAAAAGAAGAAATATTAAGGTAGCAATTACACAATGGAGTTGGGTACTCGATAAGTAATTTATGTTAAGTATGGTCTCAAATTAAAGATAACCAAGTCTTTTAATATATTCGGTAAAAAAATCAATCAATTAATCGGATATCCGATTTTTATTTTGATTAAAAAGATTGATTCTAACTTTTTGTGACAAACTTTTTTTCTACAAAAAATAGTTGCATATTTTTGAAGTTAATTAATAAAGAGACTTTTTTTCTAAAGCTTAAGTGTGATAATTGTTTCAAAAGGAGAAAAAATGAGCTTTAATTAGATACCTAATTCAAGCAAAAAAAATTTTAATTTAACAATAATTTTAACGATAGTTTGATTCTAACTTTTTGTGACAAACTTTTTTTCTACAAAAAATAGTTGCATATTTTTGAAGTTAATTAATAAAGAGACTTTTTTTCTAAAGCTTAAGTGTGATAATTGTTTCAAAAGGAGAAAAAATGAGCTTTAATTAGATACCTAATTCAAGCAAAAAAAATTTTAATTTAACGATAATTTAGCGATAGTTTGATTCTAACTTTTTTTGACATACTGTATAAGACAAAAATCAAACAAATACATGTAAGAACTTACCTCAAAACTTACAGTGTAGGTAAAAAAAAGTATTTTTTTAAAATTTTTTTAGTAAATTTTAAATTATCAAAAAAAAAAAAAAAAAATTTTTTTGTTCTTTTTGTTTTTGAAATTCACAATACCTTTAGCTCTTCTGAATTATTAAAAATAAACTAAATGAATGTTTTTCCTTTAAAGCTTCTTGAATGGATTAGACGAACAACTCCATGGCTAGAGAATCGCACAACAGACAACACTCTGCCAGGCACTCAAAAAAAACTGGCCGAATTTCGCGACTATCGGCGCGTTCACAAGCCACCACGGCTCGAACAAAAGGCCAAATTAGAGACTGACTTCAACACTTTGCAGACCAAGCTTAGACTGAGCAATCGACCGGCCTATTTGCCCTCCGAAGGCAAACTAGTCTCGGACATATCGAACGCTTGGAAAGGCCTCGAGTTTGCCGAAAGAGGTTTCGAGGAGTGGCTATTGTCCGAACTGATGAGACTGGAACGCTTGGACCATTTGGCCAAAAAATTCAAACACAAATGTGACATACACGAATCGTGGGCCAACGGCAAAGAAGACCTTCTCGAGGCCCAGGACTTCAAACGCTGCAAGCTAAACGACCTGAAAGCGTTGATAAAAAAACACGAAGCCTTCGAGTCCGACCTGGCCGCCCATCAGGACCGAGTCGAGCAAATAGCTGCCATAGCCCAGGAACTTAACGCACTGGACTATCACGACGCAGCTTCGGTAAATGCTAGATGTGAAAAAATATGCCGCAATTGGGACCTATTGGGAACTTTGACCAGCAAGAGACGAGTAGCTCTCGAAGAAGCCGAACGCATACTCGAACATGTGGACAGTCTTTTCTTGGAGTATGCCAAAAGAGCTGCGCCATACAACAATTGGCTGGACGGCGCCAGAGAGGACCTTGTCGACATGTTCATTGTGCACAGTGTCGACGAAATTCAGGGCCTTATCGGCGCTCACGAACAGTTCAAGGCCACTTTGCCCGAGGCCGACAAGGAGTTCAACTCGATAAACGCATTGGCTCAGGAAGCGCACCATTTGTGCCAACAGCATGGACTGCAAATTTTCGAGAATCCGTACACGAGCATTCAGCCTGTCGAGTTGCAGTCAAAATGGATGGAAGTGCAGCAGCTGGTACCTCTTAGAGACCAAACTCTTCAAAACGAAATGAACAAGCAAAAGCAAAACGACAGCTTGAGAATTTTGTTCGCCCAAAAGGCCAATGTTGTCGGACCGTGGATTGAGCGACAACACGACCAAATAGCCAGTGCTGCAGTTAACATGCAAGGCGGATTGGAGCAACAATTGCAAAGATTGAGAACAATGGAGCAAAGCTTGGCTCAGTACAAGCCCAATATTGACGAATTGGAGAACATAAACAAGGAAATTCAAGAGGCTATGATATTCGAGAACAGACATACTGGATACACTATGGAGACAATTAGAGTCGGATGGGAACAATTGGGTGTAAGCATTGCCAGAAACATAAACGAAGTTGAAAATCAAATATTGACACGTGACTCTAAAGGAATATCCGAGGAGCAAATGAACGAGTTTAGAATGTCGTTCAACCATTTTGATAAGAGTAGAACTAGACGACTTGAGCCTAAAGAATTTAGATCTTGTCTAATATCGTTAGGCTACAATATTAGAGATGACAAACAGGTTAGTTAGTAACAATTATTTTTTTCTTCTTTTTTTTTTTAAAGTCCAAAATTTTTCTTACATAGAAAAATACTCTAAATTTTTATTTATCAAAAAATTAAGCTTATTAAAATTATTAACTTTTTCAATTTACTAAAACATATAAAACATATTTATTTATTTAAATGAACGCCTTAAAGGCATGATGAAAAAAAAAATTAAAATGAAATAAATAAGACATGTTTTTAGGGTGCTCTAAGGGTTCGGATAATCTCGACATGATAATAATTAGACATAAAAAATTAAAAAAAAAAAAAATTTCTTTTTGTTTATTAAATAAAGATATAATTTTTGGCATGTAATTATTACCGAAGAAATATTACCTGTACTGTTAATTTACTTAAAATCTCGAATAAAAAAATGAACAAATTACTTAATTAACGTATAAAAATTTTTTTTACTGAACAAAATTATTAATACAAAAAAAGTTTATTTTATTTAGTCAAGTTTAAGTGAAAAAAAAAACCGAATAAAAAAAAATCAAAACAAAAATTACTTAATTTATAGCCTAAATTACTTAGTTTTTACCTGATTTAATTGTTTTCATAAACAAGACTTTTAGTCGTTTTAGTAAATCAGCTTTCTTGCCTTGGTAAGAAAGTTTTAACTCTTTACATTTTTTTTGTAAACTCACAATTTTCCAATCGGAGTTAAACATAATTTAAATAATTTAGGCGGTAAATTAAGTAATTTTTACAACAAAATAAGAAAAAATTCAAGAAAAAAAAAAGTGTTTCATTCTAAAAATTATATCACTTATATTCTTCTTCTATCTTCTACTCCCAGTGGAGCATAAGGCGTCCACACGTCCCCTCCTTTCTACCCTATCCTTAGCGACAATTTCTGCTTGTCCCCATGTGAGTTTCATCAGATCTCTTTCAACTGTTCTCCTCCAAGTCAACTTTGGTCTTCCAGCATTTCTCTTTCCTTGAAGTGTCCAAAATAGTCAGACTTGTGCGTAAGTAAAAAAATAAAGTCATTTTTTTTTAAAGTTAAGTCATTTAGAATGACTTGGCTTTAGGGAATATTTTTCAATTCATAAAATTAACATAAAAGTTAACCTTTAATTCTTAAGTTTTCAATTTTATTTAGAAAAAAATTAAAAGATAAATATTTTAATGATGACTAGTTCTAATCCTCTCACAAAGGGTTCCTCAATCAAAATTCAACCTATTCTTCAATTAGG
>VANL01000528.1:0-30621 GCA_006352455.1 Brachionus sp. 'Tiscar' | reverse complement strand
GTATCACCGATATTTGATCTCTGCAAAAACTATGTAAATCTGCAAAATAGTATATGCATTAAAAAATCATTAAAATTTAATTGCAGAAATTTTGCTCAGATTAAATTTTAGGTGATACATGCTATGCATCAAATGATACATTTTGTAGAACCAGTTTAAGACCAAAGGAAAAAAGTTATTAAAATTTTAAATTTTTGTTCCTTTTTTTTGTTCCAAAATTCACAATGCCACAAAAAGCTTTCAAAAAAAAGCCATAGTTTTAGTTAATTATATTACGTAAGATAACATTCGGAATATGAAAACTCTTCTTTTTTTTTTCTCAGTCTAAATAAATTTTTTTGACCAAAAAATAAAACGTCTCTCATATAAAAGCTTAGCTAACCAATATTTTATCAACTTGAAATTATTTTTTTAATTGAGACTGAAAAAATATTTCAAATATCGAACTTTTTCTTTGCTATTTCGACAATAGATACATTTTGTTATTCAACACACAAAAAATTTAACCAATGATTTATTATTTTTTTTCTATTAGATTTTCTTAAGTAATTTTGTGCTGATGCGTGGCCTTAAGTATTTTCTTAGATCAATTTTTTATGACCAATCCATTGATTTATAGTAAGATGAGGTAATTATTTAATGTGTGAATTGTGTGAATTTTTTTTGATTGAATTTTACGGCAAAATAAAAATAAAAATTTTGTCTTAAAAACAGCATTATAGATTGAAAAAATATCGAGAATTCCGAAAATAACATTACTTTTTTCTTAGGACCTCATCAATTTGGTCTAAATTTATGTTTTTGTAAAAGGTCCGAAAAATTACCAAATTACCTATTTGCCTAAATGGGTTAATGCACTAAATTAAATTTTCACAAGAAACCAAAATATCAAATAGCATGATATTGAAAGCCTTCTGCCTAAATTATCAATACAAAACAAAAATTAAATTAAAGTATTTTTAATTAAGTCTATTCTGAGTTAACTCTAACCTCATTAACCCCTTTGAGTCGGAAAATTCTGTCTAATTCGGTTAATGAATTTGGAGTTTTCAAACAAAACTTAGTCAATAGACAAAAAATAGAAAAAATAGGTCACCCCGTTAGGCCATCTTATAATACTGGGTTTATTCAAAATTTTTTGCTAAAGTAAACTAATCCAATCATATATGGTGCTTCAAATGTTTAAAGAAGAAGAAAATAAAAAAAATGAAATAATTTCAAAACTTTTTATAATTTTTACAAAAATTTACCATTTTTCCATAAAGATATTATTTTTTAATTTAAAAAAAACACTTTTATTTCTAAAAAATATTACTTTGAGACCAAGATAAGGTACCAAATATTTGAAAAATTCGCTTTTTCTATGCTATTCAAATTATTTGTTTTATTTTTCAGCAATAGATTTTTCGATTTTAACTTAAATAAAATACAACAAAAAAACAGAAAAAAAGTTAGAGGTTAAAAATTAGTTGAATCAACTGGCAAAGTCAGCCAATGTTGAGCAAAATATCTGCAAAATGGCATTACACTCAAATAGATCAAAATTTATAACTGCTAATTTTGCTTAGTTTTACAAGAATGCTTTCATTAATTAAACTTTCAATGTTGCAATTGTTAAGACCCGAGTTTTGACATCTCTTAATCTTTCTCTTTAGTCCACTTTTAGAATATAGTTAAGTCATAAATTCAAACAGCGCACGTTAACAACTAACTAAACTACATAAACCACTAACTATTTGTAATAACTTCGGATTCCATTTAAATAAACTTTTAACTAAATTAAATTGTTTTATTTATATTTGGCTTAAATCCCTAAAGTCTAAAGTCGAGACATTTACAGAACTAATTTTTAACCATTTGAAAAAAGTTATAAGATTGTTTTACTTTTTGTAATGTTCTATTGTACTGAATACCACAAAATTTTTTTTTTTAAATAAATTGGAATTTTTATTCAAAAACTATATAACTTTCTCAAAACTTGCCCTATTATTTGCATAAAATTAATAGTAAATAAATTTAAATTCTAAAATTAATCATAAATATAAAATATATTATTCCATTTTTAGATTGGACAGCTTAGGAAATAGAAATAAAAACGGTTTACATAGTATTGAATTGATCCACTTTTGGATGCATAAAACTCAAAACCAGTTATCATTGCATCAAAATAAAACTCAGTACTTGGTAAAATATAATAGCCAACTCGATTTGAAGTATTCGTATATGAAACGTTCATCGATGAATTGTAATGTCCAAAATAAGAATAGGTATAATCTTAAAAAAAAAATTATTGATGAAAATTTGAAATATTTATTTATCAGTTTGAGAATTTTGTAAAAATAAAAAATTATTCTACGAATTGGTCTTTAACTTCCTCATATTTAGTTTTAGTTTAAATATTTGAAAATAAAATTCAGTGATTTGTTGCCATCAAAAATAAAGATTATGATCAAATTTTTTTGTTTAACCATACACTGTTAACTAGATATGTAAATTTTTAGGTAAGTTTTTACAAAATAAAAAAAATTTTGCATCAAAACTCAATTCTTGATTTTAGCTCGTTACTGTAAATCATATGAAAATAATATAAGAAACTTCATGTATAATTTATTTCCACAGTTAGCATACACTTCATACATTGGACATAGAACGTCCATTTTCTATCCAGAAAGCAATAGTTTAAAACAAACCGCAACTAATTTAATTCAAGTCCTTACCCCATGGCTAAACAAATTTAAAAATAACAAAGAACAAATCTCAAACGAACCTGTTATTTTGAACATATCAAGAAATTTTTTATATTAATTTTATTCATATTTGTTTGTTTTTTAAATAAATGACAAATTTATTTAATTTTAAGTTTTTGAATTAAATAGTTTTGAATTAAAGCAAATAAACATGAATATATCGTAGTAAGAACATAGAAATTATATAAATTAAGAATACCATACCGTATTTTCTCGTTCGATTATGCTGCATCATAAGTTAAGACACGCTTTTGGACCATGCACCAAGTACATATCGTCCATGCAATAACATTTCTTATTTTGAATGCATAGTCTAATAGCGTAATCACGGGTTTAGGTCAGTATCAAACTCTGAAATTCTTAATTTAATGCGGCATCAAAACTCGAATTTAAAACAAAAAATAAAACCCTTTTTTTTTAAATTATGCATTTGGTACAGCACCAAAAATCAAGTAAAAAAAATATTAGAAAAATTGATTTTTTTTATCTTATTTTTTGTTTTAAATTAGAGTGTTGTTACCGCATTAAATTAAGAATTTCAGATTACGGTATTGGACCATGCATTCAAAATCAGAAATGCTATTGCATGGGCGAGATGTACTTTGGTGCATGGTCCAGAAGCGTGTCTTAACTTGTGGTGCAGCATAATCGAACGAGGGAATACGGTACTAACGTAATAAATTAAATTTAATTGATATACTAAATATACCTTGGCAAGACTAAAAACCAAGATGAATGTAAGTTTTTTTTTGGCATATCTAGATAACAGTGTACCCAAGTTTTGTTTCTAAAAATTTTTGCACAAATAATTAAGTTTGTTAAATTGCATCTGCTAAAATTTAAAATCAAAATTTGATCATAAATTTCAAAAAAATGGCATGGGAAATTCAATAAAAATTGGAATTGTGAATTTTGGAACAAAAAAAACAAAAACAAAATTTTAAATTGTTATAACTTTTTTTCCTTCGGTCTAAAAGTGGTTCTACAAAATGCATCATTTAAAACATAGCATTTATCACTTAAAGTTTAATCTGTGCAATTAAATTTTAGTGATTTTTTAATGCATATACTATTTTGCAGATTTGCATAGTTTTTGCAGAAATCTAATATCGGTGATACATACTATGTATCACATGATACATTTTGTAGAACTAATTTTAGACCCAAGGAAAAAAAGTCATTACATTTTAAAATTTTTGTATTTGTTTTTTTTTTTCTAAAATTCACAATGCCATTAAAATTAAAAAAAAAATTTCTTCTTATTTTAATAGATTAAAAGTGTCTGAAATAAAATATCTGATGATGATGTCTTAATTTTTGTCTTTTTACAATATGATTGAAGAAAAAAAGTGCATGGCTCCAACAATTTACCTTCAAATTGCTCAGGATATTCTTCATCAATCAGTAATATGTCTCTCTTGTCTTGACTAATGGCTATAAGTGAGCAATCTATTCTATTGTTTAATGTGTGATTTGTATTTTTGCAAAAAATATCAATTGACTGATCTGACAAACACAAAAAAACAAAAAATATAATAAAAGTAATTAAATTTTAAAATTAATTTACTGTTTAAAATTTGATATTTTGTTTTGAAAACAAAATAAGTAGCTTCGTTTGAATAATTAAGGGTTAAATTATACAAATTTACAACATCATATTGATAAACTAAATTAAACGTATAATCATAGTATTCTTCCTCAATTAAAACATTAAACTGAATTCTCCAATTATTGAATTTGTCTAATCTATTTAAATTTGTGTCAGATAATTTAAAATCACTGTAGAGAGAATTGGATTTTTTTTCCACCAACACTCTTGCACTATATCCATTCATGTTCAAATAAAATACCGAATTTTTTGGTAATTTAAATTTTTTGTCTAGATAAATTTTATTATATCCTTTGGTGACTGATGGGCTCAAACTCCAAATGTTTTGAAATCCTGAAAACTTTCTATATTCGCTGAAATAATTTGCACAAGAAAGAAAGGATTTGCAAGCATCCTGATTAATCAAGATTGTAATGTTTAAATTTCCAGCTACTTCTACATTCATCTCAAAGCCAACTAAGTTGGACTCAAATCTTGTCTCAACATTAGACAAAATGTAGATAGCAGTATCAGCCACAGCCAAATTTGTGTCATCCAAATTAAAAGGTAGTCCAAAATAGGACTTTTTTCTCTGCAAATGATCTGATATAGTGATTGTATTGTTATTTCCGTCTCCGAAATCTATGTCTACTGAATTGTACACTGCTCGTGATGAAAAGAAAACAGTTGCATTTAAAGTCTTGTCATACATTGTTTTCGAATTTATCAATATATCCGAGGCTTCTTCAGCTTAAATTTTAAAATTTAGAATATTTTTTTTTAAATATTTAATACTTGGCCTGATTTTTTTTATTAAAATTAATTAATTAATTAAAATTTTTTAATGTGCTTCTAAGATAAAGATTTATTTTTAAATTTCATTGTGATGTGTTACTCAAACGATGCATCTTTTAGCTTAAAAGGGACAACCTTTAAAATATTCTTAACAAAGTTTTAAATGGAAAATTTATTACATCCATGAGTAGCAAGACTTGTTAAACCATAGCCAAGTATTGTACAAAATTCTGCATTCAGAGATCTTTTGCAGAATTTCATTAACTCTTGAAAACTTTGAAAAAAAAAATTTCAAAATTGTTTTTTTTATGAGTGCAGGACATATGCAATTTTAAGCCACGGGAACCTTCCATGTATTTTCATTTAAATGTTTCAAAATTTAGTAAATTCCATGCTTTCCTTTAAAATATTATGTTGTCATTTAAAATAGACTTATATTTTATGCTGATACTAAATTTATTTTTCTGCTACTAAAAAAAAAATGAAAATGATACTTATTTTGTTTATGTGATACTAATATATTAATTTTTTTAATTGGTATCAAATAATTAATAAAATAAATATTAATTGACAACTATATAAATATGTTCGTTATTGAATTCTAAGATAAACAAGAACCTGCAACTGAGAATGGTCAAAATTTACAAGAGCAAGTTGTAGCGCCAACGACGTCAAATGAACAAACAAATGAGCAGCTAAATATCGTTCATGGTGTATTCGAATCAGAGCCAAGTGTGTTGAATTTAGTAGAAAACTGCCCTGCTAAACGTCCGAGAGGTAGACGCAAAAACCCAATCGGTGATCAAAGTAAACCTGCGAGCAAAAGATTTAAAAACAATTAATTTTTTTCTTTATTTTTTCTTATTTTTCTTTTTTTGTATTTTTTATTATCATCAATAAAATTAATATCATTTTCTTATAATTTGTATCAATTAATTTTTTTTAATAGCATAAAAAAAAAGAAATAAAAATAAAATTAATATCATTTTTTTTTAGTAGCAGAAAAATAAATTTAGTATCATGTAAAATACATGCCTTTAAAATATAATGTAATCATTTCTTGTTCGCATGATAATCAAACCGGAGGTGACCGAATTGATAACAAAAAATGTTTTCAGCTAATAGCTTAACCGGGTAGACCCATCTTGAGCATGATCATAAGCCTCAATTTGCCTAATTAAAATTTTAATTAAAGAAATACTATTATTACTTAGGTTTATGTGATTAATATTAAAATAATAAGAAAATAAAAACTAATATTGAATTTTTTTTTAAATCAATCACAACTGATTTATCTCTAATTCTCTAATGGATAATAGATAGAAATGAAGCCTCTTTGCAGCAAATGTTACACAAAATATTTATATTGAATTAAATATCATCTTTTTGTCGTTAAGACACAAAAATTGACGGTATATTTTGGCAGTTCAAGTTGTAGACTGAAAGAAAAAGTTTTAAATAAAAAATATTTCTATCTAAGATAACTCTTTAAAATTCAACTCTAAATGTTTTGGAAGCATCACAAAATTTAAAAATAATTTTTGTCTAAATTTGTTATTAATTTAATTTTTTGAAAATTAATTTAAAAATATTTTAGAATATTTTGAGAAAGATGAAAAAGAGTGTATTAAAATTAATTAGAAAAATCTAAAGATTTGTAGATCTTTTTTATTAATAATGGTTTTTGTTTTTTCAATTGATTCTTTAAACTTACCATTAGTTACATTGAAAATCAATGTTCTATTCAAGTTGTCAAATTTAGCTACTAGACTAGAGACTTGATAGAAATTATTTGATAGTCTTTCGTAAGATTTGACTATTGGAAAATAATTTTGATAATAATGTTTATCAATTATAGCATTAGCGTAAAATCTCCAATTTGAATCAAGTCTTATTTTATGTATTCCATCAGATTGTATGTAGTCGGACAATACCAAGCCATCAGTGGTGTCAATAGCCAGTAAATTGTTTGTTCCACAATATATTTTCAGCATTTGTCCCTTTTTCACATTTCTTGGCGATGTTAGCTGAATTAAATTATAACCTTTGACTAAGTAAAAATTATACGAAGGATTAACGATGCTATGAGAAATATATGGACTTTGATGATGAATCCAATTAGCACAAGAAATCTCATTATTGCATTCTGCGTTTATTTTTATGACCTAATAAAATATGAAAAATATAATCATTTTTATTTTAATTCAATTAAATTTTACATTGATTGTTAAAGATCCTGGATTAGCGGCAAAAAATTCGAATCCAGTCAAAACAGCGTCAAATTTGAATTCAGTATTTGGTAAAATAAAATTTCCATTTCGATCTATGGATGTTGGATTCGTTATATTTTGGTGCGAATCATATGTTCCAAAATAATTGATTGGACTTGATGTTATGTTAAAAGTGTAAGTATCTAAATCTTCAAACACCGCCAATACTTCTTCTTTTGTTTGTGTTGCTGTAAGTAGTGAGCATTTGATTGTTAAATCAATAGTTTTGTTTGTATTCAGACAAAATACATCAATAAATTTAACTTAAAAAAATAAAATTTCATTAACAGGAATTGGCTTAGAAATTTGTGCAACCAATTTCTTGGTGGACAAAAAATCGTTCAATTTTGACTTAAATGACATTGTGAATTTTGGAACAAAAATTATAATACAAATTAAATAAATTTATTTTCTTTTTTTGTTGGGTAAACAAATCAATAAATATTTTTTTAAAACCTTGTTTGCTCCTTGTGGAGCATAGGGAGAGCTCATCTCCTTTCTAAGTACTTTTTTGAGCGAAGGCTCTGATCTGACTTAGAAATTAAATCAATATTTTAGTGGTGTTTTATTTTATTTTTTTTATTTACATCAAAAAAATTGTTTCCGGTTTAAAAAAAAATGTGCTACAAAGTTTGTAAATATATTTTAATTTAGTAAGTCAATCAAAAAAGGAAGAAATTTTGTTAAATTTGTTTATGAATTTCCAAATTTTCAATGAGATCAAAATTCTATATTATTTTGTGATGACTTATATCCTAAAGATATAAAATTTTTTTGACAAGAACAAAAAAAATAACAAAAAAAAGCTTAAATTTAATTCTATCTAAATAATGTTATCTAAATAATACGTAATACTACGTAAAATGGTATTTGCATTGTATTTCTTAACCAATATATATGAAATTTCTAGTCACTTTGATTTCGCACAAAATGATAATTCAAAGAAAGAAACTTTTCCTGCATATTTTATTTATTATCTTTTCAAACATAGATCCCAAAAGATTCAAAACACCGATTGACTTATTCTACGAATTCAAATCCAATAAAGACAATTAATCTGTCTCAAATCCTAATGTAAATATCTTTATCATATCTTAACCTTTGTATATTGCTATAAAACAATTTGTTTCAATTAATTTTACTTTTTTTGTATAATTCAACTTTTAACTTAATCTAATTTTGTAAAAACCTAAAAACTTTTCAAACTAGAGGGTTTAAACGAAGGCTTGTGCCATTCGGACGAACCCTGGGGCTTTCCCCTCAATTATTTATTTAATAAAAATAAAAAATTTTCAAACATAGTAAATGTTTACAATTAAATATTTATTAATTTTTTTTACAATTTTCTAAATTTCCTTTTCATTCTTTTTCTCTTTCTTTATCAAAAAAAAACAGAAGACTCTATCATTCATTCAATTTCCATCTCCATTCCTTATCATTGTAAAACATGTTTTGATCGAGTCATTTATTCAATTTTTTTTTCGGAAATTTTTGTGATATTTTGAATTTTTGCAACAAAAAACAAAAAAACATTTGAATTGTAATACCTTTTATCCATAAGTCTTAAACTCGTTCTTAAAAATTTCTGAAACATATACAAGATGATACATTTTGCAGAAAAAGTTTAAAAAAAAATTATTACAATTTAAAATTTTTGTTTTTGTTTGTGTTCCAAAATTTTCAATAAAAGAATTCATATTTAGCAAGATTTTTTTTCTATTTTTGTAATACACCCTACGTACCACTTGCTCATCAGCTTCTCAACTAATGCGCAATGATAAGTGAGAATTAAAATGCTTGTCATGTATCTCAGAAGATAGACGCTTCTAGATGCCGATATAAACATTTTTATAAAAGCTATCATCTTGTCATGATTATAAACCTGTGTTCTTAACACGAACTTATGATTACTTATACTTAATAAACTATTTTAAGTATACTTGTTTTTTATCATTCATTAACCCGCCTTACATTTTACTTTTTTCAATAAAAATAAACTCAATAACGGTTAAACTTTAACATATGGAACTAAATTCTAGGAAGAAAATTGTTTGGTTTCCGTTTGTTACCGTCTGCTTAAAAATTAGTTTTTTAGTGTTTTTGATAATAATCAATTAAATTTGATGCTTTAATTTTCCTTAATTTTTTGGTTCTTTGTCTATGAAGTTTGCCAAATTTTTTTAGAAAAATATGGTCAAACTGAGACTTGTACTTGGACTGTATAGAGGATTTATAGAAAATTGATAAAGCTAAAAATCTGCTCGTCAAAAATTAAAAAAAATAATATAAAAAACAATGACTCAACAATCATTTATTAGAAAAGTTGAAATTTTTCTTTTTTGTAAAAAATAAATTTTATCCATATTTTAAAAGATTAAAGTTTCATGTTATCTATTAGACAGAAAATTATTAAATATAAACGATTAATTTTAAGAATTGAAATTTTGAAAATATTTTTCTTAGACTAAACAACTGTACTTGTTCGAAAGTATTCTATTTTAGGGCAACAGGAAGTTTCTAGCAGTTCAACAGTTCATTTTGGCATTTAAAACCCTAAAATAAAAAACCGTAACATTTCGTAACATTTTATGCTTAAAAATGTTACGGTGTCAGAATCATAATTTTAAGATTTGATTTGATTTTAAGATACAGTTATCATGTCATTTTTATTCCATTTTTATTTTAAATGGTATATTTTATTTAATTTTATATTTTTCTTAACATAAAACTTAAAAAAAATTATTGCTTAAAACTTCACAATCAAGGAATTTTTTAAGGCTTTGTGAATTTTGGAACAAAAAAACAAGAACAAAAATTTTTAATTGTAATAAATATTTTTCCTTTGGTTTAAAACTGGTTCTACAAAATATATCATGTGATATATAGCATGTATCACCGATATTTGATTTCTGCAAAAACTATGCAAGTCTGCAAAATAGTATATGCATTAAAAAATCACTAAAATTTAATTGCACAGATTTTGCACAGATTAAAACTTAGGTGATACATGTTATGTATCAAATGATACATTTTATAAAACTAGTTTTAGACCAAAGGAAAAATATTTATTACAATTTAAAATTTTTGTTCTTGTCTTTTTGTTCCAAAATTCACAATGCCGTTTTTTAAAATAAATTAAAATTAAAATTATAAAGTAAAACTAAATTGTTTTTCATTTTTTGATTATTTACAAAAAAATCAACAAAGTAAAATTTTTGATCAAATTTCAGTTAAATTTTTTTGTTTTAATTCACAATGTCAGACAAGCTTGGAAGGAAAAAAGTAAAAAAACTTACAGTTAGTTACATTATAAGATCGATTCAAGCTTTTTTCTGAATTTTCAAGTTTGGTAAAAACATAAGATGCTAAGTGTTCATCTATGAATGTGTCAAATCTGAATGAATAATCAATGTAATTTAAAGAATAAATTGAATCGATCAAAAAATTGGCATAAAATCTCCAATTTGATTTTACATTCATTTTAGAAATTTTTGTTGAATCTAAATAGTAATCTGACATTAAAAGCTCATTATTTGTGTCCACTGCCAAAAGTCCACTCGGATGATTAATTCTCATTACAGAGCCTTTTGAAATACTCAAAGGATTTATATTTATGCGATTATATCCACTTTTAAGAGAAAAACTTCCTATTTCCTCAAAAGATTTTCTAATATAATTTGGATATGACTCATAGATCCAGTTCGCACATGAATCATTCCCGCATGCATCAAAACTATCAATCTAGAATAAATATTAAATATCAATTTAAATAAAAATATTTAAAAAAATTTTATATTTTACAAAAATTTTTATATTTCCAGAATGAACTGCATAAAATTCAAAGCCTATCAATAAGGCATCGAATTTAAATTCAGTTAATGGTAAAATAAAATCTCCTGTTTTTGATACTGAAATTGAATTTTCAATATAGCTTGGAATAGTTGAACCAAAATAGGAAACCAATGTTTGATTATCAATGCCCAATTGTTTAGTTGTATTGTCAGGATACTCTATTGAAATTGTTTCTTTCAAGTTCTGCGTTGCAACAATTATCTTGCACTTTATCTCCTTGTCAATTGTGTTATTGTTGTTTGAACAAAAAGTGTCCAGAAAATCATCAGCAGAAATGTTAACTTTTCTAGTAGAAATTGTCCTATTGTTCAATAGACTTAGTGTTACATTGTAAACTCCAATCTTAGAGTATCTATGCATCAATTGATAATTAGTTTCATAGAATTTTTTTTCAGTTAAAATTGTAAAGTAAAATCTATAATTTTTTATTTGGTTTAAGCGAGTTAAACTAGTTGATGATAAACTATAGTCTGAATAGGGAGCCATGCCGCTTTCATCGTAAGAAAGACGAGCAGAAAAACCACTCATATCAATTTTTATTAAATATCCTTTTTGTACTTCATAAACATTATCTAGAAAAAATTTATTATATCCGATGGTAAGAGGAAGAATCCAATGATTAATATCAGTTGAAGTTCCAGTGGTTGAAGTTGTTTCGAAGTGTTCACCGCAGCTAATTTTTAACCCACAAGTACTAAATTTGACAAGTGAAATTTTAATAGTTCCTGCTTGTTTGGCAAACATCTCAAATCCAACAATTCTACAATCAAATTTTATCTCAGTATTTGTTAGTAAATAAATGCCCGAAGTAATGACTTGATTGTAGTCTTTATGGTCGGGTGAAACAAGAGTGCCGAAGTAATCAATTAGTTTATTCTCAATTAATAATTGTTCACTTTGACCATCGCCATAATCAGCGTAGAATTCTAGAGCTGAAGACTGAGATAAAGCACGAATGGTACAGTTCATTTTATTATCAAAAGTAAATTGTTTAAGACAATAAAATCCAGCGAAAAAAAATTCTTTTAAAAAAAAAATAAATTTTTTAATAATATTTTTAATGAAAATTAAATGAGAGTTTCAATTTTTTTCTATTTTCTTAAATTTTTTTACATAAAAATAACAATAATTTTTTTTAACTTTAATTTTATTTATTTTTTAAGCAGTTTTATCATTATTATTATTATTATTAGTAGTAGTAGTTCTTGCTGCGACACCTAACATTTAGATAACGAATTTAGATCACCAAAGTATTTTAATGATCACAAAAAATTTTTACTTCTTAAGTTATTTTATAATATTAAATTAATGTTAATGTGTAAAAAAAGTTCAAAATTAGGTATTCATTCATAATAGAAAGCTTGGAAAAGTCAGCTTCTGATGAAGCCAAGGTGTATGCAAAAAAATCATTTAGCAAGCATCCAAATCATAAATCATTTATCAAGAACTTTCTTGTAAAACTTTGTATTTTGTATTTTGCAGAGATTTTGCACATCATTACCAGACATTAAATTTTAATTCAAATTTGTATTTAGCATTTAAAGAGGTATTAAAAATCTTAAGAAAAAAACGATTTATATTATGCAAAATTTAAGCTGACCGAAATTCAAACATCTCTAATTAAATAACTGGTTAACACAATTTTTTTTGTTGGAAATCTTAATTGATAAATTTAGTATTATTTTATTTATTTAAAGGATGAAGTTTTATTAAAGAATAAAATGTTTAAATTATTACCAGTTTAAAATTTATTTAAAGGAAAAGCAATTTTCAGCTAATTTTAGATTATCATTTTTAAGTTTGTCATTTTCCAATAGCCTAATTTTTGCCATCCCAGATGGTTATTACTGAAGCAAAGAAAGGACTTTTGAAAAAAATTTTAAGGACTTTATCTCAATCAACTTATAAATGTACAGTAAGCTACTTTTCTGTAATTTTGTCAAGAAGCTTTTTGACATGTGTGGAACAGTTTTGAAAAGGGAATATTATTTCTGCACAATCAATTACTGATTAGCACAATGAAAAACACATTCAACACAAATCGATTTCTTCTCAGTACAAAAAATTATATTTAAAAAAAAAAACATTTAACACAAAAAAATTGTGTTCGTAAATGATTATTGAAGGAAATTATTTTTCAACACAAAAATATTTATAATAAAATAAATTTTTTATTAATTTTAAATTTTATTTAATGATATTTATAAGTGGAAGTTAGGTAAATAGAGTAAATTTCGATGCTTAAGGAAAAGAAATTAAAAAAAATTAGTCTCTGGAAAACCATTTTTCCACATTTTTTGCTCTATCTCTTTAAGCTTTATTGAAAAATTGGTCCTTTTTTTTAAATAGGTCTTTTAATGCCAATAAATGTGCACAATGTCCTGATTTAGTGAAAAACTTGCAAGAACAATCATCATATAAAGCGCTAACAAATTGTTTTTAATATTTTTTAAAATGATCTGACGAAGTTGTCAAATGAAGTCTATGAATAAATATTTTAAACATTGGTTTTAATAAATCCTTTGGAATGTTTAATTTGTTTTTTTTTACAATTAAGCACAACATGAAAATAGCACATTAATATGTTAACTGAAAGAAAAACTTCTTTAGCAGCATTATATGATGCCAACCAAGTGTCTTGAACAATATACTCTGGCTCAAGAAATAATATCCAAGTTATATCAAAATTTTAATTAAGTTGAGAAGAAATCATTTTGTGCAAAGTGTTTTGAAATTGTGTTGAATGGTTATTTTCTTGTGTTGAAAAGGGAGACCCTTTTGAAAATTTTTAAAAGTAATTTTGGAAAAAAAATTTTTTATGTTCCAGTTTTATTTATTTTCTAAATAAATTAGAGGAATGGAATTTAGTCCTTCTTTTTAGCCCAGCATTAGTAAATAAAATGAGTTATGTGAAATTTTTTCTAATAAAATAAGTTTACAGTTTTTTAGTCAATAATTTTTTATCTAGAAACTATTGTTTTGAAATCTAAGTAGAGCGAAGTGAACTTATCGTTCAAAATTTCATTTATTGTTTTAGTTAAATTCACATAGGTCAAAATCAATTTCTTTAGTTTACCTAAAATTTTTTAAATTGCTGCAAAAAGCATGTTCGCAGATTCTCATTTAATTTTTTCAAGAGCTGAAAAATGATTACTTACCATTTGTAACATTGACTTGTTCATTCAGACTAAAATTTCTGTATGTCAAATTTATAGTTAGATTTTGGACATGAAAAGTTTGATTAGGTAAAAAATCAACCTCTCTTGCGTAATTTATTTTAGTAAAATAAAAAGTTGTATCGACCATAGCGTTAACACAATATCTATAATTACTTTGAAAATCTATTTTCCTTGTTTTACTAGAAGAATAATTATAATCAGAAAAAATGACTTGATCTGTTTTATCAACTGCAATGGCATTTTCAAGAGTAAATTCAATCATGGGTATGCTTCCTTTTTTGACCCATACAGGTTCAAGCTGAATTTTATTATATCCTTCATTGACCGATTGAGTGGTTAAGACACTAGTAGTAAAGCTTGGCATAGCAGGAGATGAATTGATTATTAATTTAGAACATGCTTGTGTGCATGTATCGAAATGGCACATTTTGAAGGTAACCAAAGCTGTTTTGAATGCAAAGAGCTCAAAGCCAACTAGATAAGAATCAAATTTGAACTCATCTGAAAGAAGAAGTATGCCTCCACTCTGTGCCAGTGAGTTGTTTGAAATATTTAAATTTAATTCTGAAAAATCAAGACCAAAAAATGACTGATGTTTTCCTGTTCGGGTTAAACAAAGTAAAATTAATTTTGAATAAAAATAGAATAAAATTTTACCTGTATGTTTGTAGTTAAAGTACTCTCCATTAAATATTTGAATATCTTCATTTTTGTCTTGACTTGCAACCGAAATTGTACATTGAATTGTTTTGTCCAGAGTGAAATTATTATTTGGACAAATCACATCTATTCCAAATTCTAAAATTTTAAGTATTAGTTTTTTTTTCATTTATGAGTAAAAAAATATAAAAAAAATAATTTAATATTGAAAGAAATCAAAAAAATAGGACAATATTATTAGAGGTTTTTGATGAAAACGGTTGTGCAATCATGAAATAAATTGAAAACTCTCAATTTAAAAAATAGCTAGGTGTCAGTCATTTTTTAGAAAAACATGGTTCCCAAAATATTTTAAATTTATGAAAAATCAGTCAAGAAATTTGAAGCAAAATTTAAGCTACAGCAAAAACTTGATTAAACTCATGAAAAAATCAAAAAATGAAGAAAAACCTGTAGTGTAGCAACCACAAGAGCATACTTTGGTTTGCTCTCCAAAATAAAACTGTTTACTAATTTACAGATAAAGCTCTAACTTGTATTTAACACATGATCTGATTTAATATATACATTTGTAACGTCATCAATCTGACTCTAAACACAAGCTTACCAAATATTTGCATGTTATTGTTAACTTAACTATCTACAATTATTTACTTAATCTTTTCGCTAGACTCTTTCTATTTCGACTTATTTTCATTTATCACAGTATTTACATCGGCACTAGAACGGCCGTTTTCAATACTTATTTTGGACTTAACTTAATAAAGCCTTACAAACGCAGTTCCTCTTTATTTAACTTGAACACCTTATTGTTAAATTTTATTAAATACAGTAGTCTCACACTTTTATCCCTACATATTTTTGTCCCCAATAGACTTGTATCATCAAAATAGTTAAGAACCGATGGCTTTGTATTCAAACCAATGTAAAGTTAGGTTACTTATGTAACCAATACATATCCCCAAATTCACTTATTTCATTACTTGTATAGAGAACAAATAAATATTAAGCCATGAAAATAGCATGTGCTTTTATCCCCACTGTTAAAAGAGCCAGAAGAAAATGAAGATGAGATTGAGCCTGAATTCGTGACTGCCCAGATGGGGTACGATGCGTTTGTTACTTTTAATAGATTTTTAAGTCAATGTAGTACAGTTACTAATGAAAATTTGCGTTATATAAAGAGTGTATATAGTAAAGTAGAAGCAGATCAATTAAAAAACTTAAAACAAGTTACTTTATTTGATTTAATTAAACTTAATAATTAACCGTTCAATTTATTTTGTTATTTGTAATTGTAAATAAAAATTTTATATAAACAGTTTTGTCAACTTTTAGTTTTATCCCTACTTGATACCAGAGACATTTGGGGTGATATAAGTGAGATTTTACTGTACATTTAAAGGTTTTTATATTAATCAATAACTTTCTAATCAATTACAATTAATAAAATGTTAATCAATATTTTAAGCCTGGCCAGTTGATTAATCTTGAAAGTGAAGATTGAAATTAAATTTTAAAAATGTATCAACATAGTTAGTATCAATCAAATTTAGTCTTAGCAGTTAAATTTAAGAAAAAGCTATAAAAATTTTGAATTGAAAATGCCTAATTTTTATGTGTAGTCAATTTTTACTTGAACTATTTTTTTTATTAAATTTTAAATGAGATAATATTTGAAATAAATTTAAAAAAAAAATTATATTGGTGTAACTTTTTTAATTTTAGTCTAAATTTTTTCTGCTAAATGCATCAGTTGATACAAAGGATGTATCACCCAAAAATCTGTCTCTTGAAAAAAAAAACTCTGTAATTCTGCAAAATAATATATGCAATAAGAAAATCATTAAAATTAAATTGCAGAGTTATTGCAAAGACAGAATTTTGAGTGATACATCCTTTGTATCAACTGATATATTTTGCAGAACAAGTTTTAGACTTAAATCAAAAAGTTATTCCGATTTAAAATTTTTGTTTTTATTTTTTGTAACAAAATTCACAATGCCGAACACCTAAAAAGTGATGAAGAGTAAAAGAATAGACAGAAAAAAATAGACAAAATGAATTTTTTCAAAAAAAATTTAATTTTTTACAAATTCACGAATTATGGTTCACATTTTTATTTATTTAATTGAAAATAAAATTTAAAATTAAAAAGTTCTAAGCGGTATAAATGAATAATAATCAAAAAGATGAGATAATAAGTATCGGGTGCTCTTCAGGTTATAACCAAAATTACCAAAATCAGCATTTGCAAAAAGCCGGAAAATGGATAAATTTATTGAAATTATAAGACAAAATTTGTGACATCTGTTACAAAATTTAGACCAAAACTAAAAATACCCAGACAACAAAATTTTAAAGATTTTTATGAAAACATTATACACGACTTTTAACTAATTATCTCTAAATAATCTTCAAAAAATTTCAAACAATAAATAAATAAAATTTAATTTTTTTTTCTTTAATCTATTTTTAAAAAAATTAGTATTATACATTATTTTTTCAGAATTCACATTGCTCTAAAATTAAAATGAAAAAGATTTTTTTTTTTATAAAAATAAATTCTTTCAAATTAAATAACTTAGGAAAAAAATTCAAATGAATTCTTTCAGGTTTTTATAGAAAAAATTTTATTATTTACCATTTGTCACTTCAAACGGAATTAATAGTGATTCACTTGAATTCATGTTGGTTATATTTATGTCATTCAATCCAATTGAATCAAAATTGAATTCTAAATTAATGTGATTCTCATAAAAATTAGCTGAAGAAATTGTCTTGAAATAAAGGCGTTGGTTTGAATTCCAATTTAGTTTTAAGAGATGAGCATTTTCCAAATAATAATCTGAGAGCAAGCTTGGATTGGGATCAATTTCAATTCTGGCCATGTATGACACCATATCAAGTGAGATAAACCAGTCTGGTTCAACCTCAATTGACTGTAGTAAATATATTTTGTTGTAACCTAAAGACACTTGATAATTCCATGTTTTGTGACTATATATGACTGGAATTTGTATAGAAAAATTTGAATAACGATTGTTCAATGAACTGGAAAATGATTCAAGTTTTATTAAGATTGTTCCAGCTTGAGAAGCGTAAAATTCAAATCCAATAATTTCAGTGTTAATTTTGAACATATTGCTTAATAAATAGTAAATTTTTGAATCAATTATTGGAGACAGATTGGACACTTTAGTTGGTATTTGCAGGCCATTATACCTATTTTCAAACCATGTTGTTTTATAAATTGTCTTTGTGTCATATTCAATTTTAAATGAATTATTTTGTATTTGGTTTAGGACAACAAGTGTACAGTTTGATGTCATGTCTAAAGTCTTATGGTTATTCGAGCAAATTAAATTTGTGTAATTATCTTTTTAAAATTAGAAATAAAATATTTTTAATTTTAAATTTAAACTTTACTATTTGTTAATTTGAAAAAACTAGTAGACATTAGATTTGAGGATACAACACTGGCGTTGTGAAGGCCAATTTGGGCGAATTTTTCTTCATAAGTAAAAAATTTTGAGAGAAAATCTTGGTTCACATTGACTTTGAAATATAAAGCCATATTGGTGGTAAGATTTAGTCTATGAATCAAAGAGTTGTTTCTAAAAAAATCGCTGAATAACACTCTGCCGGATTGATCAATGGCCAGTCTAGCAGTATTTTGAGTTATCAAAAAAATAGAGCCTTTCTTTACGACAATCGAACCATTTAAGTTTATTTTGTTATGGCCTGATACGATGTTAAATTCTCCATAATCATTTAAGTCAAATGAAGGCAAAATTTCATTCTGAGTCAAATAATTACTACATGATATGTTCCAGCCACATGCCTGAAATGTTAATACCTAAAAAAAAAATTTAAGAAATTTTTTTAACTATCCACCAGCCTCACAAATATCTAATAATTAATAAAGAGGAGGTATAAACAATGAAATTATTTTAAAAATTTTATACTTTTTGCACTTATTGGTATTTTTTAATTTCTATACCCCTTTACTTTTAAAACTTTTTTGTACTTTATGGTATATTTAATTTAAGATTTTAATTAATTAATAGCTCAATTATTTATTTTAACTTTTACTAATAGTTCTCTAATCTACAACAAACTCGAATCCGTAAACCAGGGCTCCGCCCCATTTTTTTCTAGAAAAAACATTTTTTTTAAATTTTAAATTAAACTCTTAAAACAGTTGGTTTAATTTTATGTGATTGAATTAAAAAATGTATCCAATGTTGAAATAACATAGAAAAAATGCTATGTTTCAAATATTTTTTCAGTCTCAAATAAAAATACAATTTCAAGTAAATATTGCAAGCATTTTCATATTTAAATTTTATTATTTTTTCTGGTCAGCAAAATCAATAATCAATTAGAATCTAATTGATATTTTATTTTTGAATTTTAGTAAAAAAAGGGTAAAAAGAATTTTTTTACACTATGTTGCAGTATTTTTTTAAAAATATTTTATTTTAGTAAATTTTTATTTATCAAAAAAGGAAGAATTTTGAATGTTATTTTGTTTTTGAAATTAACAATACTAATTTATCAAAATACGAAATTTTTTTATTTTATAAGTTTTTGCTAAAATACATTAATCGAACCACAATTAAAGTGTTTAAGATGAACCCCAAAACACAAAAAAAAATAATATATTTTTTTAATTTTCAAATAAAAACTAAACTTGTTCTATCTCACTCACAAGTTTAATTTTAAATGCTTGCAATATTAACTTGAAATTATATTTTTATTTGAGACTGAAAAAATATTTGAAACATAGCACTTTTTCTATGTTATTTCAACATTGGATACATTTTTTAATTCAAACAGAAAAAATTAAACCAATTTGACTTAAATAAATTAGCATTTTTAAATCAAATTTCATCTAAAAGGAAAAAAATAGAAAAATTAATATGTTTTTTTTTTATCATCTCATAACAAGGCAAAAATAAAAAAATATTACCAAAAAATTAAAAAATATTTTATTAATTAAAAAAGTTTTCCTTTTGAAAATGGTTCGCCTCAATCTTTCAATTCGAGTTGATTCAATCTTTTTGAATTCTTCAATGTAATGACTAAAATAGTTCGAATATTTTTTGAATTTAACAGTATTCATCCTGATAAGCTCGTGAAGCTGATATTTTAAAATATTTAGTAATAAAATTTAATAAGAAAAAATTTAACAAACGAAAAAGAGTAATTTAAAAAAAAAGCACTTTTCGATCACGAAAATGTGTTTCGGCATATTTTGCCAATACTTCTTTTTGACTTTCTAAATTATCCAGATGTTTACGACTTTCTAAATTTCTAAATTCTAGCTCATCTTCATTTAACGCTCTCACTGATTTTATAAAATCTTCCCAAGTTTTCATTTTTTTAAAGTTAAATTAACGAAAAAACTCTTTCCTATCTTTTATATGGGGAATAAAAAAAACTATTTTATAGAAGTTGTAGTTAATAAAAACGCCAAAATTAGTTTAGCAATCACAATTTTTCAAATTGATATCATAAAAATTAAATAAATTTACAAATTTATGAATAGAAAATTAAAATGTCGAGTACAAACATTTTAGAAAATAATTTCAATGACACAATAGAAGAAGCTGAGCCTTTAGTAAAGAACAAAAGAGACTCTGGTAGAGCTTTTGAATATGTACAAGATTGTGAGTCTCTAAAAATATTCCAGAGACCTGTTACAGAGATCTAAAGTTCAGTTAAATCTTTTGGTATTTCAAGTCAATAAATTAAACAAATGTTTTGGTTGAATATATTAAAATTAAATGATTAATGAAAAATAAAATAAATTTTTAAATAGTTTATTTTGTCTATTCTAATAAATTTTTGCTAAAATTAAAAATAAAAAGGCTTTATGGGCCATTGGCCTTTCTTGGTCTTTCTTGGTACGGGTAATTTTTGCTGCTGCGCCAAATGCATAATAATGCATTCACAGCAGATTTTAACGTGATTTAGATTTAATAAAATGTAGTAGTAGTAGTAGTAGTTATGAGACTGTAGTATAGAAATCTATACTAACGCCTTCCGGCATTTAGCTCTATAAGAGCTTCGGCAGTCTTTCGTTTCTTTCTTTGTTCAATATTAAACAATTCTCTGTCAATACCCGCTTTAAAGCCATTAACTGTCACTGAGTTGACGACACTTTGATACCACTCTGTTGGTCAGAAAGTTATATCTTGATGTAGCTTGCTTGCAAATTTCTTTCTCTAGCTTCATGTTATGTTTTCTTCTCAAGTTCAGATTCAAACTTGTAGCCAGGTTCACACCTTTCATTAGGTTAATATTCTCATGATAGTTGACTATTTTGAACATTTGAATAAGATCCCTCTTGTTCTACGGTCTTCTAAGTTCATTAAGTCCAACGCCATTAGCTTTTCTTGGTACGACTTTTTCATTCGACTAGCTTTGTCGCTCTTCTTTGGACTCTTTCGACTGTGTTTATGCTAGCTTTCGTTAAAGTGTTCCAGATACTTACAGCGTATTTAATATGCGGTCTGAGAAGCCCTATGTATAAAAGTTTAAAAGTTTCTTTGTCCAAATATACGAATGCATTCCTGATTTGACCTATAACTCTGTTGGCTTTAGATGCCGCAGACGAAAATTGTTTATTCCATTTAAGGTCATTAGTGATAGCAACACCAAGGTCTTTTTCTTTAACCGTTTCTTTAATGTTCACTGCTCCATCCAAGATAGGAACTGTATATCCAGTTTTATTCCTATTTCGACCAATATAAATTGTTTTACACTTTTATACATTTAGCTCAGTAGACCATTTTGATGTTCAGTTACTTAATACGAAGAAATCATTTTGAAGCTGAGTCGATCCTGATTCATTCTTACTAAAAAACCCCAATATTTTCAAGTCGTCTGCATATGAAAGACATGGATTTTGAATTGAATCCATTTAAGTAGATAACGAACAAAAATGGGCCCAAAACCGACCCTTGAGGAACGTCACTTTTCATTCTGATTTTTTTTTACCTAGAATAATTTTTCTGCTGTAAATAAAAAATAAAAAATTAAGCATCAATAAGATTAAAATTGATTATTGACTTTTTTTACCTTAAAAAATGAAAATAAAGTTTTTATTTTAGGTAAAAAAAATGCAACATATTATGTTTCACTTAATTGTAGTATTTTTTAAATATATGTATTTTATTTTAGTAAATTTTGATTGATTAAAAAAGTAAGAATTATTTTTCTTTTTGTTTCTTAAATTCACAATACCATAGAAAAGAATTATTAGCAATATAAGTGTTTTGTAATTGAACCTGGACTTCAATGGGTCTATCTGGCAAAAATGCTCAAATAATCATATCAATACTAATTTTTTTCTATTAAATAAAAACACACTGAAATTTTAAAAATTTTATTACTATAAAATAAATTCAAATTAATTCTTTAAATTCGCAATACATTTTTGTCAAATCTTCCCAAATAATTACCAGGTGGATAGTAATTGCACACTCCATAGGCCCGATTATTACCAATTGCTAAACCACATCCGACGCTGATTGAGTCCTTCCAAACTACTTGTGTAAAGTGACCAGTTGCTTGAAAAAGATAATTTAGATTTTTTTTAATTTAAATTTAAAAGAAAAAATTATGAACCTGATGAGAAGCCTGGATTTGAGAAATCATAGTATTTGATTTCATCATACCACATTTTAACAAACATTGAACCCAATGATTCACAACTTGGCATATAAGTTGAGCCCATCATGGCCAAATTTTCTCCCAAACCTGCCGTATGACTGTGCTGAAAGGTGCTAGTTGATAACAATTTATCTGCATATTTCATGGCTATTTCAACAGTTGTAGCATTGATTGTCAGTTGAGGAACATGATGTTGTGCTCGATAGGTGTTGTGGGCTTCTAAAACAGCCTTGTGAAATGATTCAATGCATTCGGTAGTTAAAGAAGCATAAGTTGAGCAAGCCTTTGTATTTAAAAAAATTTTAAAAGAAGGTCTATTTTAATTAAAATTTTATTTTATATAAACCAAGACTAGAATGGCTAAAGCAATTTGATTTGAATTCATTTTCTTATTTTTTTAAAGATATTTTATTCAAAATTAAAGGCTCTATTTATATACATCTTTTACATGATAAACTTTATTTTAAAAAATTCAATAGCTATTTGTCAATAATATTGTTTACTACAGGATTAACAAGCTAAAAATGTATCTTAGTTTTAATTAATTGATTTTTAAACATTCAATTTTTGATTTTCTAAAGACAAATTAAATTTAAAAATAAAAGCTATTGAATTTCTCTAATGAAAAATTGTCTTAAATTAGATAAAATTCAATTAAACAGCTTTCGAAAATAGAAAAACTTCAAAATATCCTTCAAAATGATTGATATCTAGTTACTTTTTGAATGATAATAAAAATTTACTTAGTTTGATTTATTTTTAGATTTAAGTAAAATTTAAATTTTAGTAACTTTATTTTAATTTTTTAATAAAAAATATTTGACCAAGACTGCCGAAAATACTAGCATCTTTTTTATTTGAAGTGAATTGATGGTTTTTATAATATGTAGTTGTAGTAGTATTAGTATATGCAATATAATTACTTATATTACTATTAGGACTGATAGAACGGTTCTCTAAAATCGGTTTTAAAATAGAACCGGTTCTAAGAAACAGTTTCAAAACGGTTTATGTTGGTAAAAATTTTTTTTTGAATTATTTTTTATTTTATTTTTAACTTGAATTTTTTTTTAAATATTAAATTATACAAATTATAGGATTAGTTTTTTAAAATTATTAAGTAAAAATTCTAATTATACAAAAAAAATTTAATAAATTTAATTAATTAAAAATGAAGCTCAAATTTGCACACAAATATTAAATAAACTATTGAGATTAATTAATTTTAAAATTAAATAAAAATTTTTATTTTAATTTGACAAATTTTCTTTCAATTTTCAAGCATCTGTATCAAGCATGTGTAGCATCTGTAAGCTAATTAAAAGTGGTTTAGTTCCATCTATGTTTCTTCGTTTTAAAGCATGCTTAGATCCTTATAAACTATTTTATTTGAAGAAAATTTTCTATCATCTAAAGGCTTAAATTTTTAAATAAAGTCGCGATTTGGGTGCGCTTATTGGCAAGGGTATACGGTCTTTAAAAAGAATCCAGAGATTATTTAAAAAAAAATTTTCTCTTCAATTTTTAGTAATTTACCAGAATCTTTTTAGTAAATTAACGAAATAATGTAATTTAAAAAAGTTTATTTGTTTTTGCAGCTTGAATTGCCTCCATGACATCTCGAGTTACACAACAACTGGGATTTTTTGCGACCACATCGATTTATCATTCATCGATTTACCAGTATAGTTGAACTTAACCATACCTTGACCACCACCAATTTATAATTCATTTACTGCTTGTCTCACACTTAAAGATTTGTCTAGGTTAAAATTTAGCTCAATTGAACAATCCTTTAACAAGTCAATGCTTGCTTGTTTTTGCTGATTATCACGTACATTATTTCTTATCCCAAACAAATAATTATATTGCAAAGCTTTATCAATAATATCTTCACAATAAAAGAAGAATTTTAGGGATAAATTTTTTTTTGAAATAAATTGGAATCTGAAAATAATAAATAAAAAACAAACATTTATATGTGAAATGCTAGAAAATAATAACTTTTGTAATTGTTGATATTTTGTTTTTATTTTTTGTACCAAATTTCACAATGCCTTCCTATTCGATTTTGAATTGGCTTTTTTTGACTCCTTTAATGTTTGTTTTTCACTTAAAGGAAGCCGTTTGGCGTAACATACAAGAGTTTTGTTCATGTTGATTGAAACCGGTATACCAGCCCTGTTTATCTTCGAAGAAAAATTTTTTGAAAATTTTCAATTCTTCTAAAATTTAATTTTAAATTTGTTCAAAAAAATCACTGCGATTTTATAATCATTGAATTATTTTTTTTTACTATTTTTAATTCGAATTAACTTGTCAACAAAATCAAATAAAATATCATAAAAGAGATTAATATTTTTGCATCTTAATCCTTTTAGCTATAAATATAATTTAAATGAAAATAAATTAAATTATTTTATGCTAGATATCCGGTTAAATTAATGAAATTAAAACAAATAAATACTAGATAAATTTTAACATGATAATTTACGGAAAAATGTCACCAAATAAGACGATTAAATAAAGTAATTTCCTCAACGTCACAAGTCAGCTTTTATATAATAAAAATGGTGCACACCTTTTTAATCAATTTAGCAATAGACAGAAAATTCAGAATGGGATCTTGTTCAAGTAGTGATTTTATAGTGCCGAATGATAGAACGGCTCTTTTGGCCACTAAAGAGGTTATCAGCTTGCGAGAATCTTGGCGGGAAATTGTTCATCAGGGAGAGGACACCTTTTCTCTCAATTTTATGCTTGTTTTGTTGAAAAAATATCCAAATTTAAAACATCTTTGGTGGTTTTTGAAAGAAGTCGAAGATGAACAAGACTTGAAGAACAATCCTGATGCACTGTCACATGGACACAAATTGTTCAATTCAATTGACAAAGTAATTTATAGCATGGAAGACATTGATTCTTGCTGTAATTTATTGATCGATCTTGGACAAGCTCATTTTAAAAAAGGAATTACTGATGAATATTTTCAAGTTTAAAAAAAAAATTTTAATTAAATATTTTTTTCTTTATTTTTTTTATTATTTAAGCCAATTGAGGAAATATTAACGGAAACTTTGACAATTGGTCTTGGGGCAAAATTTGACATCAGGTCACAAACTGCATGGAAGAAATTTTTTGCTTTTGTCGAATATCAAATGAAAATTGGTATCTATAAAAATCAGAATTGATTTATTAAATGGTTAAATAATGTTGAATTTTGAAATAATTTAAAAACAAAATAAATTTTTTTCTTAAAAACAATTTTTTTTTCTTATTAAAAAAAAAATCATACCACACAATTTTAAATCTCTTAAATTATAAAAGTAAAAAAGTTAGAAATGATTTAAATTAAATATTTAATAGTATTTAAAACTAACTTATATTTTTTGATGATAAAGAAGAAATAGCAAGGTAGCTTCGTCTACTAGTATATTAAAGTTTAACTTAGAATCAAATTTAATGCCAAGAAACTTGATTTCTTTTTGATTCACTATTCTGTTTCCATAAATTTTTAAGTTTAGATCATCACTCTCTTTTTTGTATTTAGAAAAGACTACTGAACACGTCTTTCCAACTGATATCTTCATTTTCCATTTAATAAGCCATTGTTCTAGTTCGTTGGCGTATTTATTCATCTTATTTTCAAGGTTCCCCTTTTTGTTATAAATGAAGAATGTAACTAGATCATCTGCGAAAAGCAGATAGTATTCATTACTTGTTTTGTTTCTTTTGGGGATGTCATTAATATATACAAAATAAAAGAGAACTAATTACTGAGCCTTGAGGAACACCTGCAGTTATTTGATATTCTTCGATCTGGTGATCATTCACATCTACCTTAAATGTCCTAGAGTCTAAAAAGGATCTAATCCAGTTAGTCAAGTAATGAGGTGGATACAATTTAATCAATTTAAAATGTAAACCTTCATGCCACAGGAGCAAATTTATTATTTTTTATATCAAATTTTTTTTTCGTTTATCAAATCAAAAATTATCTAATTTATTAAAAAATGCTTCAAGAGGTCGCTGTAAAAAAGTCTTATCAGCCTTTAAATCATAAACTTTTTACAATACCAACAACCATAACTCAGTCTGACTCAGTTACTAGCACGATTTTAGTTACACAATCACTAATTTATTTAAAAAAAGAAGCCGAGGTGGTCCAAGAAAAGACTGTATGAAATAAAAAATCAAAATAAATACACAAAGTTTGTTAATTGTCTAATTGAAAAAAATTCTCTTTTTTTTATATTTGTTTTTTATTTAAATTTGGCTTCTATTTAAAAAGTATTTCTGCTCCTAATTAATATAATAATTGCTATAAGATAAATAAATTAAAATAAAATTATTAATTTTATATCAAATAATTAATAGTGTATCATCATAAAATAAATACTTTATAAATTTAGTTTTTAAACTTTAAAAATTTTAAATGTTTCTCAAAAAATTTAATTTCATTTGAAAATGTTTCAACATTTTCAAGTATTTAATTTCATGTGTCATAGTTACATTTGATTTTTTTTTTTTGCTAGCAAAAAAAATTTTTAATATTTAAAATTTAAAAAATAAATAAAAATTTTAAACCAAAGATAAAATAAACACTTTTTTTCTTTGTTATTGACGCAACTAGATATAAAATTAAAAAAATTTAGCGATACCGTTACACATTATTTAATTTTAGAGTGTTAAATTTCAAATCAATGAAGCATTTATTATTAAATGTTAACTTTATTCTGTATTAGGAATCACTACTACTTTCAGGCTTTTACGGCGTAGCAATTTATCGAGATATTTAAGAGCTTTAATTCCAAAATTATAAATAAAAAAAAAATAGATTTTAAAAATAATCATGACTAGGGAAAAAAATGATGTAGAAGCTCAGCAGGAGCCGGGCGGCTGCCGACTGACAAAAACTCTTCTTCTCAGCATTGTAATAGTATTGACTTCATGGTTTTTTTTTGTCGAACTAGTTGTCGGCTACTTGACCAAGTCAAATGCGCTGGTGGCCGACTCCTTTCACATGCTAAGTGACATCATCTCTTTGATAATCGGACTCACAGCCCTTCGATTTTCCAAGAAAGAATCATCCAAGAAAAACACATTCGGCTGGGCCAGGGCCGAAGTGCTCGGCTCGCTGATCAATGCTGTTTTTCTGCTGGCTTTGTGCTTTACAATTGTAGTCGACTCCATATCACGTTTTCTAAAACCTGAGCCTTTGGAAAAAATAGACCTCATGCTGGCAGTCGGCGCAGGTGGCTTGGCCCTCAATCTAATTTCACTCATTCTATTTGGCGTCCAATCATGCCAGAACAGTGATGAAAAAAAAGACATGAACATGAATCTTCATGGTGTATTTCTAAATGCATTGGGCGACTCACTTGGTTCTGTGGCCGTAATCATCAGCGGACTAATAATAAAATTTGTTCCGCCCAGAAACAACTCACATGTCAGATGGAAACTGTACATAGATCCTGTTTTGAGTTTGATTATAGCCAGCATTATTGTGACCAGCACGCTGCCATTGTTGAAAAAGTCCAGCTTGATATTGCTGCAAGGCGTGCCACTCAGCTGCAATGTAGAGGAATTGAGACAAAAAATTTTGAGTGTTGATGGAGTTGTAGATGTTCATCATTTTCACGTGTGGAGTCTTAATAGCCAAAAAATGATCGCTTCGGCACATGGTAAGACAAATAATTGTTTTATTTAATTTAAGAGAGTTTAAATTTAAGTGCGTTTGTGTGGTGAAAAAGATGAAAAAAGAGACTGGGAGACTGTGGAAAAAGTCAAAAGACTGCTGCATCGCAATAACATTCATTTGACTACCATTCAACTTGAGCATGACGACGCATCTCTTGATTCATGTGACGAAGAATGTCCAGACTCGCTTAAAAGAGACAAACCGTCTGCGAGCAAATTCGAAATTAAAAAAGGACTAGAAGAGTCAAAAACATTTATTAAAGTCTAATTTATTTTGTAAATTAATTTAAAATGTAAAATTTTTATTTAAAATAAAATTTTAATCATAAAAAAAAAATTTTAAATTATGCCTGATTTCATGTCAATTTTAAATATGTTAATATTATTAATCTAATTTTTTATTATAATTTAAATTATTTTTTATTGATTTAAAATACGAGAAATTCAAAACTTAAGTGCTATCTGTTTTAACTTAAAATTCGCAATTTGCGCCCTAAATTTCATGTTTTTAATTTGCCATACTCAAATGTTAATAAAAAACTAACCCTTTAAAATGTTGTAGTTCTTTCAGACCTACAGTATATCACAAAAAATTAGAACTTTTTTTCCATTTCTCTTTTATTAATACTAGAAAGCCCGGGGGGTTTTTAAAACACTTTTTTTTCAAAATTTAAACTTGAATATTATCTCACAGAAATAAAGCTTTAAAAAATGGCTCATATTTTATTGAATAGCTAAAATATTTTTTTTTAGTAGCTAAATTATTTATTTCAAGTAGATAAAGAAAAGTAGCAAAAATATACAAAAAGTAGCTATTCAATTTTTACCAAGTAGCTAATACCACGTTTTGGTGATTGGATATTAGTATTACTTTGCTTAGGCTTTCGACCTCTTTTTTCTGGACCTGCCTCTTTTTTCGACTTATTTAAATTTGTTATCGCGGTAGACTCTGATGATGTGGTTGCAGGTGTCGTTATTAGACTTGAGCCAAAAGCATTTGTATTAAGAGGGCCATTAGAATTTCTTTGAAGTGCTGGTTAAGCTTTTTTACGTCTGCCCCTTTTAGCGTTTTTTTCAATGCTTAAATCAAGTGTAGAAAATTCTGTTAAAGACAAGATATAAGCTATTCCAATAACATGCTTACAGATGAAATTACAGATTTTTTATATTCATCAAATGAATATGACCGAGATCAAATGATCAAATGAACCATGTTAAAGCCCGAGGCATTTATTTATTTAAATAAGCTTTACCGCTCTAATTTGTTGCTTCGTTTGTTGATTCAGTTGATGATACGATATAAAAAGTGCAAGAATCGTGATTTATTTAACAATACGTTTATTCAACTTAACCCATTCAAACCCAAAAGTCCATTCGTGTGTTGATATTTTAGGTTTTATATTATCAGTATAATAATCTTAATCTTGTGTTTGTCGTCTGACAATTGACGTGGTTGTTGATGAATCAAAGATGTCTTCGATCTTCTTAAATCATTTTTTTTCAATTTTTCAAGTAATACATATAAATTATAATTTTTTTTATTTATTTGTAAAAATTTCAACTAGAAAATTTCTTCAAAGCTTAAAAATTAGTTCAAACAATAAGATTTTTTTAGCTACTCACGTTACAAAATTAGCTACTTTTTGGAAATAAATTAGCTACTGAAAAAAAATATATTAGCTAGTCAATCAAATATAAGCCTTAAAAATTAAAAATAAAATTAAAAATATTAAAAATAAAAATAATACTCAGCAAAAATTAAAAATAAATTTATAAAAACTTAAATTATTTTTTATCTTTAAAAAAATTTTATTTATTTTTCCGAAATTTTAATTTGGAATTTTTGTAATTAATTTGTAATTCTAGTTTCAAAACATGTAAATATGATTTATCGTTAAGAAAAAATTTAATTGAATTTTTGTATCCAAATCGCATCTTAACTTAATTATTTTTAAGTATTTTTAAAATTCAAATTTTTTTTAATTTTTTTTTTGATTGCACCTAAAGTACGCTGCTGCTTCTCGGAGTCCATAATTAAAAAAAGTCATAGAAACTAAAACGTGCATGGAAACGTGGTGACCTGATCCAGATGTTCAAACTCACCAAAGGCATCAACGAAGTGAGCTGGGTGAAACCCCCGGTTCCCG